>CM032232.1:10062500-10187500 GCA_019009955.1 Riptortus pedestris
CATTTTAAGTTTGTAATTGTTATTATCAATAAAAGTGCTTTTTAAAAAGGCTTTCACGCTTACTTTACACTTAACTTGAAACCACATTGTGGTTTCAGAGCAACACAGTGCATTTCCAATTACTGTGTTTAATTAATTAAATATAAGGAAAGTATAAAAAGAAAATTTTCTATGAAGAACTTGCAGAATAACTTTGACAAAATACACTTAAGAAAACACAATTTTAAATTACATTTTCTTGATATCATTAATCAACAGGAACAAGAAAAATAAATAAAGCTGCCTAATACTAGTTTTAGAATTTTGATATGAAAAAATCATACTCTGATAATTTTTTTTTTTTAAAAGACAGCTTCAGGTGAATTTAATTTGTTACTACGTATTAGCATTTCAGATGAGGCAGACAAGTTGAAGAATGAAGGCATTCTTGAGGCAGAAAAATTTCTAGAAGATTATAAAAATAAGTTGCACCCACATCATTTTGTGTTTCTATCTATCAAACTGAAACTAAGTCAGATGTATGGGAAAGTTCCAGATTACATGATCCATACAATGAGTGAAGAAATGCTGAGGAGAAAGAGAGAAATATGCAAAGAGATTCTTGATGTGCTTCATAATATTGAGCCCGGCCTATCCCGCATAAGAGGTATCAAATCCTTTATATTGAAAGATATATGTAAAAAGAATATTTATGATTTTTTTTTTTATTAACCATGTACAACTACTATGTACAAATATGGCTGAACAGGATGGGTTATCTTCATGTTACTATCCATTTTAGCAGATTTCCCTTGCAGGAAATCAGCTATAGGTTTTACTCATGATGGGATTTTCAAAAAATTTCTTCAAATGTCCATCGATCCTACCTAGTAGATAATAAAAATGAGGTCTGCTCAAAATTTTATATATATGTCTGTTAACGCTCTGGCAGTCACAGTTTTTGTTTGATCGTTATCAAACTCGATATTTAATACTTTTAAGTAAAAAGGAAGGTCAATTTCGCTAATGGCAAACATCGGACCAGTGGGAGGGGGGGTTATAGGGGAAATATATCTTATCAATATTTAAATTGAAAAATGGCTGTGATTTGTAAGTTGGAAGTTGTTAAATTTCTCTCTTTGCACTTCCCATCTATCATCACTATTGGTGACACTTTTTGGAAACCCTCACAGCTAATATAACATCATAATCAAATAGAGCTTAAAATATTTTGTTCCTCTATTTTTTATGAGTTATTGAGGATTTAAAGTAAAACCACTTTTCAATTTCCAAGGATCCCTTCACATTTTTCTTTTATGCTAAATTTGTAGTAAATATAAAACAAGGTATCATCCATTTTAACCTCCTTCAGAAAATAGAATTATTTTTAATATTTTTTCAAGAATTAGAAGTTAACAAACAGCTCTAACAGACATAAACAGCCTATCCTAAAGTCACAAGTCTCATGTTTTCGTACCTCACTCCATAGCATAGTATTTTAGCAGAACTTCTGTGAAATTAATATATTTCGATAAATTTGATAATTCAACAACAAGATTATGAGAAGTTGTCATTAATTTCTGTTTTTAAGTAATATTTAATATATTAATCATCATCATCATCTAAATGATCCATTGTGTTCTTTGAGAACCACTCTTTTCATATTGCTATACCCACCGAAATCCATAAAACGTTTGATGTATTCAAAATAGGATTTTCTAGGCCTCCCTCTTCTCCTATGCCCAAGGACCTCACCTTCAAATATATTTGCGATGAAGTCTTTGTGCCTTGGTATTCAGAAGTTACATTGAATTTTTTCCATGGGCTTGATAAAACTTTTCCTTTCACTTACCTCATTAAGAACTTCCATGATGGATTTTTTTTTTCTTGGTCTAACTTGTTCTATTGATTCTATGCCACATCCACATTTCCATTGCTTCTAATCTATATTCCCTTTTGTGGAGAATCTATCTTTAGCTCCTGTAAGCCAGCACACTCCATACAAAAGACTTAGCGAACATTTTTGTGGTATCCATATTTATATGCCTATTACTTCAAATGCTCCTTTTGCTATTAGTGATCTGATGAAGTGAATGGATTTACTATTAATCTGTTTACCCTCAGTTGTTTTTTTTATTTTCATTATTACCTCTTCAATAAACATATTGAACAAATAATGTGACAGGGGGCACACCCTTGTCTTACACCTTTTTTAATTCTAGTTTCTCTTTCACATTCATTAATGATTTTTTTCCTGTTTTTTGTAAATATTCCAAATTAACCTTCAGTCTTTCCAATCTATTCCTATTTTACGCATGTAAAAAATATACACATCATGTGTATGTAATGAACAAAAGTTAATTATCTTCTAGAAATGTTAGGACAACAGATCCTCTGCCTGTCTCGAGTCCCACTTGTACCTAATCCTTAATTATTTTTTTCTTTTTACTCAACAAAAGTTGAAATGTGCTTTATAGAATCTGTTCTCATCCAGAAACATCATCCTCAAATACCCTGGTGTCTGAAGTTACTGATTGCAGGAAACATGGCTCCAAAAAATTATTTAAAAATAATTAATTTTATTTTGGGCTTCAGTAATACTGGAAAAACTTTTCAACACATTCCAAAAACCTTCAAAAGATTACATCAATATTAATACGAAATTTACCTTAGAAAAAACTTAAAACCCTATTGTGTTTACCACAGTTTTTGTTAGACTGACGAATGAAAAACTTATTCCGAAAAGTCTTTGTTCATTTTTCTCCCCCCAAAATCAATATAAATTTTCGGACAGTCTATATTTTCTTATTAAAAGTATTTATTTGAATCTGTTACAAACCTTTTTCATAGTCTGTTACAAAATTCAACAAACCATGGATCACTATAATATTATTTTGTTTTTATTCTTTTATAATGGATTTTACTATTTTTTTAAAAAATTAATGAGAAACAGTTTCTGTTTTTTGTGTCCAAAAAAACATTAGTTAACTATAAACTATTGTAGTCTAACACCTTGAGGACTGAAGAACTTTTTGAAATAACAAAATTTAAAGAAAAATGATTAAACATTGTAGCTTGTAGAACCTCCACAATCAATGCATTAAATAAGACATGTATAATTGATCAAATATTGCTCAAAAAATGTCAAATAATAAATTCAAAAGTCAAAATAACTATAGAAAATGAAGAGAATTATTATAATCAATAAATGGTAGTTAATTTCCATTTTATTGCAGGTGTTACGTTGTACGAGCTCCATGCACCAACATTACTGCTTGCGTCATTAGAATTTAAGAAGAGAAATAACAGGAAAAAATTCCAAAATGACTTGAAAGATGTGATCAATTTATTAAGTGAGGCAAGCCATATTTTAAGCTTCGAAGTTCCAGACTCTCCAGAAGGCCTCCTTGGAAAAGCGGCAGCCGAAGCTTTACAACAATTGAAAATGTAGGGATTAAAAAGTGATGATAACTCATCTAAATGTATATTTATTTATTTAAAAATAAATACAATTTTTAAACCAATCCTGAATCTTTCCTTTCAAGATCCTTTATTTCCAAAATGTCACTTTTGAGCCTGAGCTTAGTGATTTCCCTCCAAACTTCTTGCCGATGTTGGGGATTGTCTATCCCCAATCTCAACAGCGTTCCTTCGCTAATTCGCACCAAGGTTCGCCCAGTTATCTCATGCTGAAAATATTTCTTTTGTCAACTTTTTTTTTTTTTTTATAGACCACAATTAAATGAATGAGAGTGCCACTAATTGGGCGACTACTAGCTGATGGACTTACTTCAAGAAATTTATCGGCATACAGCGGATAATAGTCGGTGCAGTGGCGCTTCAACCATGTCTGAACGTCCTGCATAGTCCAGAGGTAGATTGGTTTCGGCCTTGCAGCTCGACTCTGTGTTAATAAATTTAAATTTCAGCGAATCTTTTTAAAAGTAAACAAACTGAATAATGTATTGCCTTTAAATAATAATTAGTATAATAAAAGAGCTACATTTTTTCCAGGGTAGAGGATAGATTAACAGGGAAAGAAAGAGGCCAATAATTTTTGACTGAAAATTAATTGAAAATGAATTAAGATTTGAATACATTTAGGGTTCTTACATTTTTTTTTTTTTGAGACTAAATAAAACTTTTTCGTTCTATCACTTAATTTATTTGCATTATTAAAACCCATTATATGCAATAGGAATAAAGATTCAGCTCACTACATTCTTTCTGGCCATTCAGATATTTCTTTCACAATAGTTAAGAGATTTTGTTCCGGTAAACTGAATAATATAAGTACTATATAAATTAAACAAAAGGAAATCAATGTTTTATTTGTTCAAAATGAAATATACTATACAATCAAATGCACAGAAAGAACACGCTAAATAACATTATTTCTATAGCATATATTGAAATTATCTGTTGACTGATAAAAAGTGAGTTATTCATTAATAGAGTGTATATTTTAACTATAATTTTGGTTTAAAATCGAATTGGTAGAACAAGGGCTGATAATTTATTACATATAATAGCTTGCAGAATGCTAAATTAAAGAAATTGACTGCAAAAGGAAGAGACAGAAAGAATGGAGCAGAACAGGATAATGCCAACTTTGCCCGTGCACCTATCGGCTGTATGGGAATTTAAAAATTCAAATATCAGTATTTTTCAAGATTGCTCAATGAGCAACGAATTTTCCAGGAGCTTTCCAACTATTTATTACAGCATGGATTAAGTTCATCTATAGCGAAAAACTTCCAAGTCTCCGTCCCGTATTTAGGCCCCAGAATGGAGGTGAATTTTGCAGTGGAGACGATTAAATAATGTTCATCTGTAGTAATGTACAGACAACTCCATTCTGTCTAACGAACTCATGTTTACACTTGTTAAGATGAAGTGAGATATTTGGATGTAAAACAACACTGACAAGACTACAAGAATTTTTCTTGAAGACTGGGGAACCTAATGCAGGAATATGTAACTATATTGTCACAAGGTGTAGTACTTATACATTAATTAGCAGCAAACAAAAGCTTCCATTTTAATATAACCGTTCTTATTATATATAATTCTCTTTTAAATTTTTCATCTATAAGAGCTTTAATCCATTAACTAATCCGACCCTGACTCATGAAAACTTTCAATAGAATCTTCAACATATATTCAAGTATTAGGCCTATGATGACAGATGTCAATTGTTGTCATTCGGTCTAAATCAATACATTATCCTCAATATTTATATGAAACTAAAAATCATCTGAACTTTAGTACCAAATACCTAAACTGTTAAAATGTTTTTGATAGAAAAAGATGTCTCAAACGCCCAGCCCATTTGATATAACAAGAGTGAAGTTTTGCTATCTCTCAAGAGTATATTCCTAATTCATACAGCTCCTACACAACAATAATTTATTAGATCATTTAAAGAGAATGACACTTATATCAATATTGTCCTGTGAAAAAGGTTTCAACGAAATTAAATTTATTACAGTTACAAGTGAGCTGTGCTCGTCACTTTTTGAAGTAGTTCTTAAGAATATATCAGTAGCAACAATGATTGCTGTTTAGTTGATTTAAATAACTCTTTCTGAATTTATAAACAAAATTATCGGTTTTATATCTTATTGACTTCTTGGTTTAACTACAGTAGCATCTAAAATCTTACACATATAGAACCAAGCTGTCAGATTATGGAGGTTTTTTTCAATTACAGGGGTTTTCGAGATAAACTAGCAACTACAGTAGGACACTAAATATATATTATTACAATAGGTCTGTACAAAAGTGTGTATACATGCAATAAAAACATTAGGGAAATATTTTAAATATTATCTAATTAGTGGATGAATGAACAGAAGGGGACTAGAGAAAAGTAAAAATAACATAATACTGAGCCTCAACATTTACACCTCATTTCAATCGCACAATCATAAATTTTTTCTTTCTTGTACAAAGCAAAAAAAATATTGTAATCACCAAAAATTTCCCGTCCTTAGATTTCAATGGAATAACAAATGTTGACCTTTCCTGAACCCATTTTGATAAGTTTTGGTGTGGCTTTTGTTCATATCTCAAAAACGGTTAGCCCTAGAATGTTGAAATTGTATATTTAGGACTACCGTACCACCTAATTGTACACCTCTAAAGTAAACTTTCGGTAGATGATATGTTATTTACTTCAACCCAATTGGTGTAGGACCCAAATGAGTGTTTCTATCTGTTACAGCATGAAATTTATAACATTTTGCTATAATCTTTGGGGAAACATAGTAATTAAAAATTTAAATATTATACTGCCTATGATACATCATAAAAATTACACTGAGCAGTAATACATCCTTTCCTATTTTGTTGTTCAGATAAAAGATTTGATTATTAATAATAAAACAACTCAAAAAAAAAATTTCTAAAACATTTTATTGAAATTGAATTGATAGCCAGAAGTGATACCACATTTACAGGATTTTTGTCTTGTAGAAAACAAAACTAACAGGTTTGCATGAAGTAAAACTAACTATATTTCAATTGCCTGATAAATGTCAGACTAGTAGTCGATAAAAATATAAATTTATTTACATAAAACTTTAAAATAAACATAGTATATACATTTTAAAATTTGAATTCTTTGTATTTCTTGGTGGGTTTTCCCTCCTGTTGTTGCTGTTTCTTCCTCTTGTTTTTTTGCCTCTGTACATGCTCTGCCAACATGTCTGACAAATCTTCCTTCTGAAGATGTGACTGCTGTTCCCTCATTTGCTGTTCATACCTAGCAGCCATAGCATCTGAATCCATATCCAATTCTGAAGGATCAAGGGCTAATTCTACAGTGTCCCTCCTAGGCGCAGTGCTCGTTGTTCCGCTGGTGGCCATGAGGGTAGAAGCAGTCGTCATGTCGTACACATGAGTCGATGCCATCATTGCCCCGCCAATCCTTTCGACCCTTTTCTCTGCCAAGACTTGGTAAAGAGCCGGAGTATCGCCTCCATCCATCTCCGATTCTATTTTCTTTTTCCTGAGTTCTATAATATCGGGAGTTTCCATTCCAGCCGGGACTGACGTTATACCAGACGGTGTGATCAAGCCCTCGGACGGAGTGATTAGTCCAGTGTCGTCTTTCTGGGTTTCCTCCTCCTCCTCTTCTTCTTCACTTTCCTCTTCAGAATCTGATTCGAGTTCGCCCCACTGAGTCTTTTCTACCTCATCATCATCTAACTTCATTTCATTTACATTGATATTAGTAGCAAATACATCACCATAGAGTGGTTTACCAGTTTCATCAACAGGAGGTTTTCCCCAGCCACCAGCATGGTATCCAAAAGAACAGCCTTCTGGTATAGGGCAGTTCAATCCAGGAATTTTGAGATTAGGATAGGAAGGAGGAGGGCCGTACCTCTGCATAGCGATGAGCCATGGTGGGGGTACTTTATGAGCATTAAGACCTGTAGGCATTCCCAAAGCTTGCCTCAATTCAGGTGAGAGGTCACCTGGCTTTTTTTCCTTCAACCGTGTTTCATATTCTTTGCCCTCATAATAGAGATCCCCGTGGATTGTAAGCCTTGGTTTGGTTTGCCATTTGAAGAAAGCATCGTGAAGCTTTTGGTAATCGATATCTATCTTTCCCATTTTCGGGCGAGCTCTTTCCCTCATTTTAGCTTTCAAGGTTTTTTGCTCTTCTTTATCCTGCAGTGAAGACCTCATTTCCATAATCCCTGTTTTCTTGATGAAATCCGGCAAGTCAAATGGAGGCTTTTCTATACCTCGTTTACCTTGTAAGTATTTGCGTTTGAAACACCAATGCCTGGGAACCGGAACAGTATTCCTATGAGCTTTTAACTGAACTAATAGTTTTGGGTCTCTAGCAGTAACATCGTGCATTTCTACAACATCTGGTCTGCTAACAAGTTGCTTTAATTCAGCAATGCTAAGCCTAGTAAGTTTTTTCAGTTTCCTTTTTGATAGCTTAGGTTTCTCGTCACCTTTTCCCTCTCCACCTTCTTCAATATCATCTTCTTCAGGAAGCTTTGGGACTTTGGTTAAATCTTTTCTTTGAGTTCCCAGGATGGTAGCAGCAGCAACTTCTTTACTTATATCAGGAACAATAGGAGTTTCAGGTATTCGGAAAGCCTCAAGGACCTTCGCATAGTTCCGGTAAATTGGTTCAAGCTCAAAAAGGTTAAGCTTTTCTTGAATATATTCCACTTCTACTTCCGGTTCTTTATCCTTTTCATTTTCTTTGTCTTTTTCATCTTTCCCTTTTTTCTCATCTAACTCTTTATTTTTTTCATTATGCTCTTGCAATTTTACTTTCGAACTCTTATTTCTTTTCTTTTTCCTTTTATTTTTTAGTCGCTTCTTTAAATCTTTACGCCCAGGCTTCTTAGGTTGCTTTTCATCTTCATCTTCATAATTTTCAATATCGTCGAATGCAGACTGAAGAATTACAGGAGTTTGAATATTGTCATCTGTTTCTTCAGGTTCGTCTTCTTCCTGATCAACTCCAAGTTCACTGGCTCTTTGAGTTTTTAATGCAAGAACTTTTTCTAATGCTTGTGGGAGCTTTTGGTCTCTATCTGATTGATTGCCCATAGACATACCAGGGGGTGGTTCAACGTGCATTGTAAGGAGAGAAGGGAGTTGTTGGTCTTCTCCAGGAGGTCCATCTCCATGACTATTTGGGGCTTGGTTTGAATTTTGGTCAGACTGCATACTGCCAGGAGGTTGTTGTGGTAAACCCATTGGAGGCCTCCCCATAGGTGGTCCCTGCTGCATACCCATCGGAGGACCTTGCTGCATTCCCATAGGAGGTACTTGTTGCATACCCATTAGTCCTGGGGGCATTACGGATGTCATAGGAGGAGGCTGGCTCATTGACTGTTGCTGGCCCATACTAACTGGAGGGCCTTGCTGCCCCATTGGTGGGGGCTGCTGCATACCCATAGGAGGCTGCTGACCACCCATTGGCGGTAGTTGGCCTCCCATTGGTGGAGGTTGCTGCATATTCATGGGTGGTGGTTGCATGCCCATAGGAGGCTGTTGCATACCCATAGGGGGGCCTTGTTGGCCACCCATTGGTGGGCCCATCGAAGGACCCTGTTGCATTCCCATTGGTGGCTGTCCACCACCCATGGGAGGAGGCTGCTGCATGCCCATTGGAGGGCCTTGTTGCTGACCTCCCATAGGCATTCCCATTGGAGGGCCCATAGGAGGACCTTGTTGTCCTCCCATTGGAGGAGGTCCCATTGGTGGTCCTTGCTGAACTCCCATTGGAGGCTGCATGCCCATAGGAGGGCCCTGTTGAGGCATACCCATAGGTCCTTGTTGGCCTCCCATTGGAGGCGGTTGCATTCCCATTGGAGGCTGCATTCCCATTGGCGGTTGCATGTTCATAGGAGGTAGAGGAGGGCCACCTGGGGGGAACTGTCCTCCCATTCCCGGAGGAGGGGGCATGTCAGGAGGAGGTCCTGGGGGAGGACCTGAGATAGGTCCAACACCTGGAGGTCCATCACCTAATTCCCCCTGCATTTTATCTTACTTCACAAATTATATCTGGAAAAGAGAAGTAATAAAATATAAATACATAGTATTTATATGTTTTAATAAAAATGAAATAAACTCTCAATTTCATTAATTTTGAATGTTGCACAATATACCTTTAATTACAACTAAACAAAAACATTTTACATTCAATTTACTATAGATAGTATTACCATATGTGATAAATGAAAAGTAATTTAAAAATAAATGAACAATGGTGTTCATTGCACAAAAACAAAAAATTTTATGTTATGGTAAATAGGATTTATTGTAACTATCTTGCTCTTTGGTCTCAAGAAGCTTATTAAAATAAGTTTTAGATTCAGAAATTGACTGCAAATAAATATTCATAGGATGGATATTGATTTACTGTTCAACTCCTAATACTTGAAGGGTTTCTAATAACTACTGATGGGGAAAATAATTCCTTTAGACAATGTCTGAACCCTCTCTCTTACAATTTTCATTCATAGCAGTGTTTTTCAGAAAGCTCTTCAATGTGAGTAGGTCTAGTGATGGTGGTTCCACTAAAATTCGGTCAAAATACGCCATTAGTACAGTCCCTTGATGACAAGTTGAAACGCAATGAGAAAAGCATGTTGTATGGGCAGCATGGGCGTGAAGCTCTACAATTATTCTCCTGGGGCGCACCGAAAATCATCATGTCAAACTTCTCTTAATTAGCAGGTATTCTAATTATGACATAAACTAAATGAAGGGAGTAAAAGGGATAACAACCAACTGTTGTGATTAAACCAATAATGAACTTTTCAATAATAACCATGTTCGAATCTGCTGACCTAAATAGCTATTCCTTCTCATTTTGCTTTTGACTTCCTTCTCCACCTTATTTTTATTGTGTTGTTAAAAAATGAATTTCAAAAATATTTTTGGCCGAAATTAAGATATGAAATCTAAAATCGTGAATTACATCATAATTTCATTATAAAGAAATATAGGATGCGCATTATATGAG
The DNA here is from genome assembly GCA_019009955.1 of Riptortus pedestris. NCBI lineage: Eukaryota > Metazoa > Arthropoda > Insecta > Hemiptera > Alydidae > Riptortus > Riptortus pedestris. Next base: position 10,072,990 of record CM032232.1, read on the forward strand.
ATATCTCCGTTATTGTTATACAACAGATCAAAAAAATTCCGTCATGCAGGGGCTGCGTTAACTAAGCAGATTTCCCATGTGACGAACATTATATATTAGCATTTAACTCAAAACATAAAAGTTCAATGAGAACAATATTTGGTATTTAGACTTCAAATTAAGTGCTTCAGGATATAACAGCTGATTTTTAATATGACAAGAGCAGGAATGGGGGTTTACTGAAGGCTGAAAACTAAAAAACGCAAATATCTTGGTTAATAATCAAGATAGTGGAAAAGTCCGTCACGCAGGGGCTGCGTAAACTAAGCAGATTTCCCACGTGAAGTTTTACAATAGAGAAATCTGCCTAATAACAACTGTAGTAGTAAGAAACCTCTAAACCTAAAACATTATTTAGGGCGTAATAACCCAGTAGTTTCTAGCCCCAAAACACAGTTAACCTAACCTCTAAACCTATTCACGAGGAACGAATAGTTATGGAAACGGCCGCCAGAGCTCTCGGCGGAAAGTCCGAACATAGCCTACTGGTGACCACACGCAGAATACAAATGCAAATATCTCGGTTAATATTCAAGATACAGAATAAATGTATAAAACAATATTTATAGTAAATTTAATTTGCAATAAGATTTATTCTATACAATTTTTCGATCCGACGCATAATAACAGAGATATTTTGAATTTTCAAAAATCCCCCCCTCCCACTGGTCCGATTTCAGCCATTATCGAACTTGATCTCCCTTTTTACATAAAACGATTAAATTCCAAGTTTGGTCAGATCAAACAAAAATTGAGACTGCTAGAGCGTTAACAGACAAATATATATATATATATATATATAATTTTGAACGGACCTCATTTTCGTCATCTCCTGGGTAGGATCGATGGACATTTGAAGAAATTTTTCGAAACTCGCATCATGAGTACGACCTCAATAGCTGATTTCCCTTAAGGGAAATCTGCTAAAAACGTAGATGACATTTATAAAACATTACATTTGCAACAAGATTGGTTCTATAGGATTTTTCAATTACACGCCACATCTTAATGAAGATATTAAGAATTTTTTTAATTTAGTTTGTATTTAAACATCAAATAAGAGGTTCATGGCATAAAAGGTTATTGTTAATATGACATGAAGTAAGGGTGGGGGGTTGTTCTGAAGAGTAAAAACTGGAAATTTCTCAAATATATATATAGATATTATTAACCGAGATATTGGCGTTTTTTTAGTTTTCAGCCTTCAGTAAACCCCCACTCCTACTCATGTCATATTAACAATAAGCTGTTATATTATGAAGCACTTTATTTGAAGCCTAAATGCCAAATATTGTTCTCATTGAACTTTTATGTTTTGAGATAAATACATATATGTGTAGGCAATCGGCTTAGTTAACGCAGCCCCAGCGTGACGGGACGGACTTTTGTTCAATCAAAAATTAGTTATCTAGTTGGTTCACTGAATTTATGGCATTAGCAAAATTAAGTGTGCATTATATTTTATGTGAGGGAATAGTCATTATATCTATAGATTAAGTGGGCACTAGTTCAGAGAGGTATAACTAGTAATGGGAATTTTAGAAAAATTCAGATAGAAAAGGGTCCAGCAAATTTACATAAAGGTAAAAAAAATAAAAATAAACATGCCTATGTTATCTTTGGAGATACAACCACAACAGATGCCACCAGGATTCATGCCATTCATCTAACTTGTGTTTCAAACGATTTCCTTACGCACATGAATACCTATTTTTAATCAACATCAATATACATATATATCTACTTTTTCATTATTTAAGTTCATGCACAATCTCATCAAGTCCAAGAAAATATTTAAACATACTTGGATTGTCACAAAAAGACTCTTGCCCTTAAATGTTGTTATGTACGTATTTTCATTATCTTGATACTTAACCGACATATTTGCATTTTATAATTACCGGCCTTCAATAACCCTCCCCCCTTCTACTTATGTTATACTAGCTCAGATACCCGGCTTCGCCCGGGAATTCATTTGAGGCTGAATGGTGATGGTACTTTTTAGCAGGCTTTACATTGCACAATATTTTGACATTTACCCGTCCCAGTGTTTAGGATTGATACCCGTCGTTGCCTTGGATTTGCTAATAATAGAATATTTGTTCGATAACTGTCTTCGATATTTCCCATCTCTTATAAGTACATGTAAATATAGTGAATTTTTATTTCAGGCCTCCCTTATAACCCCCCTCCCGTTCGAACCCAAAAATTTTAATATAACTTATAATCATGGAAGAATTAATGCTAATTGACATACCGAGTTTTGTTAAGTTCGGTTCAGCCGTTAGTGCCCGCTAAAGTTTTAAACGTATAACTCATTTATACTTGGGTATACGACAAAAGGGTATATAACAAAAGTTACTCCAAATAACAAAATAAACAACTTTTTTATGTTTATATTTGCGGAAAAAAAAAATAGGAAACGAAATATCGCTATTTTTAATTTCAGGCTTCCCTTATAACCCCCACTCCTGCCTGTCCATAGACATGTTGGTATGGCTTATTATAATGAAGGCGTTAGTGCTAATACACATATCGAATTTTATTTAGTTCGGTTGAGTCCCTTGTACGAAATAAAATTATTGACTTCCGCTATAGTGTTTAGCGTATAACTCATTTATACTTAGGTATACAACAAAAGTGTATATAACAAAAGTTACTCTAAATAACAACATAAACAACGTTTGTTATGTGCATATTTGCCGAAAAACCAGTAGGAAACGAAAAAACATTATTTTTAATTTCAGGCCTCCCTTATAACCCCCACTCCTGTTCGTCTCAGAGAAAATTAATATAGCCTAAAGTCTAAGTTGGGGTTATAGTAATTTACATAGAAAGTTTCATAAAATTCGGTTCAGCCGTTTATGCGTGAAAAGGTAACAAACAAACAAACAAACATACACGAAAGAAACAAAATGCAGATATGGTGTCTATGACATGTGAAACGAAAAGTTATTGTGAAATTTCGCGAAAAAAATCAATGTACAGACAGAGGTTACAATTTTATATATATATATAGATTAACATTAAGCTGTTATATTATGAAGCACTTTATTTGAAGCATAAATACCAAACATTGTTCTGATTGAACTTTTACTTTTTGAGATGAATGCAAATACGTGGCACACAAGGGAAATCTGCTTAGTTTACACAGCCCTTGAGTGATACTTTTATTTAAATTAGTATATTATGGAATTAAGGAGAGTTTCCCAGAATAGAGACATCATTGTCTAGCAAGTGCATAAAAATGTGGGGAGAGGAAGTTCGTTCATTAAGCATAAACAGTTTTCAAACCACTGATTCACTAAATACTCACTTCTTGTCTTTTCTTCCCCCTATGCATATAAAATATCCATTTTCATAGTAAAAATTAGGTAGTACTAATTCTCGTCTCCATGCGTGCTACTACTAACACTTAACTCATTGGCAAGTTATTTCGATCTAAGTCCAGTAGGTTCTAGTGATTATGCTCCAAATCGACATTAAAAATACTTCAAAATTATTATGTTTCCTTTTTATGGTTAGTCAGACTTTTACAGTTCGATTTCCGCCTGGGCAATAGGAATTTATTTAGTGATGTACTCATTAAACAAAATTCTTAGTCCCACCTTGGATATAAAAGGGTCAATGTTAATAAATAATAATAATAATAATATTCACAACAAATGGCAAACACTCTTTTTAAGTTACGTACTAAATACTAGTTAGTTTAATATTTTTTCAGAGAAAGTATGTTTAGCCTCCTGTCATTTTCATCAAAAGTGATGCTTCGTAGACAACACAATGAGTTGTTTTTTTTTCTCTTTTGATTAGATATTGTGTACCTTATCATTGCTTAGTTTCATTTTTTCCACTACTAGTAGTAGTATTTGTTTTGTGAGATAAATTTTGGCTTTACTATTTAGTCTGGACTTGTTTTAGTTCCTTCTATTATTTTTGTTAAAAACTCTTTGATCAGTATATTACAAACATGGTTCTGAGGGCACTATAGTCTTAAACCTTTCTAGCTTATCTTTGTATACAATATACAGCCTAATATTTTTTATCAGACATAGTAGTAAAACTAGTAGAAATATTGGCTACATAATTATATTTCCAATTTGCAATCCTGTATAAGATTTCAATCCACAAACACTTCTCTATATATTCTTTACCAAATGTTGTTTCTATTTCTAAACGGGAAATTATCTTTAGTATTTATTTGGGCAGCAATGATAAACCTAAAATATAAAAAGTATTCGTACCTTAGAGAATTTGTATTTGAAATGAACCTAATAGTTACAACAAAAGCCATATAATCTCGCTTAATCGACAGGCTGATAAGGTAAAACATTGAATGTAAACAAATAAATTTGATGGGACAAAGGAAGACACTAGGGGAAAGAATAACTTAAAAAAAAAATGTGCATTCTTATTAAGTAAGAACATGCTTCAACTCTTAATTTAAAAGGTAATGATAATTTTTATACGTCAAAAGGAAGGCAATAAATATTCTTAAACCAAATGTAGCTTAAATGATTTAAATACCAATGGTAGGAAACCCAGCTTTATTTCTTGCTACTTTATCACACTAATACAAAAATTTAAGACAAAATGTCAACAGTAAAACATATACTTATCATTTAAAGGATTTTTTAAGCTATGAGTGTCTTGAAATTTTAAATATACATACATATTATAACAGTAATCAAAAGAAACATAGAGATAATGTTTTGATATAGTTATTCTGAGCTGAGGATTTCTAAAGTTTTAGCATTTTAGTTTTAATTTTATTTGAATAACCCTACACAAAAACTTTCCATACATTTCACACCCTAATTCCCAATTAATTAGCTTCAATCCCACAAACCTATAAAAACAATATGTGAACCTAACCTCCAGATCGTTAGAAAACGATCTTAAGAAAGAAATAATAAATATTATACGGATTTTATTTAATATCTGGTTCTGTAACAAGATATTTAATAAGGGCAATAGGAAACACATTATTAGTATAGCCGGTATAATCGGATAACGGATAACCAAAAAATTCGTATTACCTTTGGCTTGCTACTGGGATAGACACTTTCTTCTACCATAACTCAAAAGATGTAACTTTGTTTTGAAACCTGCAATTCGAATTTAAATAAACAAAACCAATGTCTCGAATTGTAGTTTAGAAAAGATAACAGTCCAGACACCAAAGCACACAGCGTTTCTAAACAAATCGCACGGGCAACAATCGACAATGAATAATCGTATATTTCGAAAAATATTTGTATTTAATTTTTATTAGAGTCGTGAAGATATTTATACGAATGGAAATTAATTTATATTGAGTGAAGTAATACTTTATATAATGAATATCTGTATAAAAAATTGTTGAACTGAAAATGATATTGAGTTGTAATGTTGGCTATGCCTATGACAACACCGATGTCATTTAGGTCTTCTGGCAGTTTAAAGATTTGCTATAGCGCCACGTTGGAACCGGGTTATTTATTTTAGTCAACTAATTGCAAGATTAATAATATTTTAATAAAGAAACGTTGAAGTAAGTAATTGAAATCCTTTTTGAAAATTGAAGCTTAGCCTGCTTAAATTTTAGGTCTTGGATACTTTTTTCTTATCACATTTCATGTAACTCTCTTACATTGTTTATTGTATTTCTTTCAGACTTAAGATGAAAGTCAAAGAAATAGATAGGACTGTGAATACAGCTTGGTCACCTGGTGACCACCATCCAATTCTCCTAGCTGCTGGTACTGCTGCGCAACAGCTTGATGCTTCATTTAGTACTTCTGCATCGCTTGAAATATTCGCATTGAATTTGACAGATCCGTCGCCCGACTTAGAGCCCAAGTATTCTGTCCCGAGTCAACATAGGTAATGGCAGTCTGTTACGATGACAACTCAGCAATTTTTGGTTCAATTCTCATCCTGAGTTTTCTTTCTCAGATATCACAAAGTCGCTTGGGGTGGCGATAGCCCTGGTGTTATCGTGGGTGGCTGTGATAATGGTGTTATTCAGATTTACAATGTTTCCAAGTTACTCAACCAAGAAGATGGATTGTCTGCAAATCCTGAAAGGCACACAGGAGCTGTAAAAGCTTTAGATTTTAACCCATTCCAAGTAAGAAACCTTTTCTCGTATACATTTTATATTCTACAAGATTTTGAAGTAGGTTATTAAGTCTGTTATGTAATTTATTTGTTCTTCATAAAACTCTCCTTGTAGTTCATGCTTCCTCAAAAGTTTTTTTTAAGACATGACATAATGATTCAAGAAACATGACAATAATAAGAGAATGTTTTTAGATTAAATTGGGGAGGTTCCGGCCTGGTTATTAAATTCTCTTATGGCTCTTTATCATATTATCCTCAAACTGAAATTACATTCTTTTCTGACAATTCATTTCTCTCTCACCGTGGCAGATAAATAATTGATATAATTATATATGTCGGTTTCACTGAATTATTCATTTTGTGTAGTGCTTGCACATCTAATCAATCTCAATCACCATAAATATGGAGATTGATATAATAAATACATTCCATCTTCCTCTCAAGTTTAAGTGTAAATATTTTTTTTCTTTTTTTATTTATTATATAGAGCTCTGCAGCTATGGGGACTTGGCTCTTCTTAAAAATGGGGGAAAACATAAACCAAAAACCTGTGAACAAAATAACAAAAAATTAGAACACAAAATAATAAAAAGAACAAAACTGAGGGAACAGAACACAAACACAACATAGAACTAAAAACAGGTGGTAAATAAATAAGTGAAAAGTAAACTTGGTAACTTTCAAACAAAAATTATTCATAAAAACAGGTGTCATTCAAATTTAAACACGTCTCACAAACACATATGCACGCATGCACACACATTAAAAAATTTAAAATATGGAATTAGATATTCTGAAACTGCCCAATTGTTTTTAAATATGTCAGAATCGTGGCAATAAGTGTAAATAGAGCTAGATCAATCCCTTAAACACTCTTTTGGACATTCTTTTAAAACATATAGTTTGCCATACTTGACTGAAACTGTGATTTTTAAAAAAATAAGCTAGATGTAAAATGTAAAAATCACATTTTGATAAATCAATATAATCACTGATATTTATTTATTTATTAATGTCCTCTTTATGCAACTGCGGCTAGTTGGGATGGTTTATCAACAGGTTACCACCCTTTTCTAGCTAGGGTGGGACTAAGGATTTTATTTAATCAGTTCGTCACTGAATAAATTCCTATTTGCGATATTTAAAAACAGGTTGCTTTAAAAGAATGGTTCTTAGTTGTCTAGGCCCTTCTTGTTGTATCTTATAATTCAGTTAAATTGTCACCAGAATTTCATAAACTAAGCAACAGAAATGACAGAATCATATGGTTCATTCATCATAAACTCATGCATATTTCTCTCTCATAATTTTTCCTTTAATAGCTAATTTTTTATTCCACAGAGAAATTTATTAGCAACCGGTGCTACAAATAGTGAAATTTTTATTTGGGATATGAATAATACATCGACACCAATGAGCCCTGGAGTAAAGGCTCAACCATTGGAAGATGTAGCATGGCTTGCTTGGAACAGACAAGGTAAATTTAATAGTTTGAAACTCTTTCTTTTCTTTTACTAACTTAGAAATATATATTGATTTATTTTTATTTTTCAGTTCAACACATTTTGGCATCAACTTTTCCTACTAGGAATGTCGTATGGGACCTCAGAAAAAATGAACCTATTATTAAATTAACCGATGCCACCACAAGGGTAAATAACTGATATTTTGTTATGGTTTTTATAGTACCAGTTATTTGAGCTATGCTCAAATATTATTTTACTTAATTTGCTATTCTGGATGAAAGAGTATAATATTCATACGTTCTGGTTATGAATCCTTACTTTCCTTTGTACAATCATGAATTTTGTTAACCATTTTAAATCGTCATCTTGAGCCGCAGGTTAGCCATGTGATTTAAAGCATTGGCCTTAATCTCACATGGTAAACCTAGATTCGTAAGATAGATAAAACTGTTAAGTAGGAAGCCTAAGATAAGTTTCGAAAAAAATTAAAGCGTGCATAAATAAAACAAGGATAAAAAAAAACTAAATTGATTCAAGCAAAAATTGTTAATTTCTTCAAGTGTAAAATACAATGATTAATAAAATTTCCAGTAATCATATTTTTTGATTAGTTCGAGAAACAACAATTATAGATAGATAAATGAATATACAACTATAGAAGAGAGGTATATTTCACTTAACTTTGATCCATTAGTTTCAAACCAAATAAGAAACATTCGTAGAGAATTATGGAAGATCTCTTGGACTTATGTAAACAAAATTAAAAATTGTTTTAGTAAGATTAAAGATAAAGTAAATGTAAAGGATACAAATTACAATATCTATCAAATTAATTTTGAAGGTTATGTTCAGTGTTATATATGAAAATTGGAGCAAATACTTTGAAAGAGAATAATACAGTGCTCTAAGAAAATTGACTTTGGAGAAAATAAAACCTTTCTTCCTGATCACACTTTTACGCAGAAAAGTATATTTAACGTTGAAAATTGGGAGCTCAGGTTGGGTGTGTGAGTTAAGGCTTTGGTCTTAATCTCATATGGTAGACCTAGAGTGGGGGGTTTGATTCCTGCCGGGGCAGTAGAAATTTATTTAGTGACGGACTCATTAAATAAATTCCTTGGTCCAATCCTGGCTAGAAAAGGGTGGTTCCCTGTAGATAACCCATCCTAATTAGCCAAAGTAACATAAAGTGAAAGTAAAAAAGTAAGTAATAACTTGAAAATTGAATGGCCATCGGCAAAGAAAGAAACATGACTAAATGGAAAATAAAGGAAAATATTAATTTATTATAAATAGAAAGAAAGTAATAAAATATGGGGCTCAAGTTAGCCATGTGAGTTAATTCTTTGGCCTTAATATCACATGGTAAATCTAGAGTTAGAGTGGCAAGTTCCATCCCAGAAGTTCTTTCCAGGGGCTCAGGTTGGCCGTGTGAGTTAATGGGCAGGTCTTAATCTCATATGGTAATCCTAGAGTGGCAGGTTACATCCACTGTTTACTACTATGGCTAATTGGGACAGGTTATCTGCAGGTTACCACCCTTTTCTAACCAGGGCGATACTAAGGATTTTATTTATTGAGCTTGTCATTAAATAAATTCCTATTGCCTTGGCGGGAATCGAACCCGCTACTCTAGGTTTACCATGTGAGATTGAAGGCAACACTTTAACTCGCATGGCTAACCTGAGCCTTGGTAGAATAATTAATCATTTATAGTGGATTTCTTAGAATGTGATTTGACTGAAATAAATTACTGTGATTTTTGATTTATAATATTAACACTTTAATGTTTCACTCATTTTTATTCATGTTTTCTCCTTCAGGCCTGCTTGAATTTTTTACTAATTAAAGATTTTTATTGTACTATTTTAGTTCTCTATTTGCTACTGAATAGTAATTATGTTTGAATGCTGTTTAATTGTGGCATATACATTATCATGTTATAAATTCTTTAATATTAACTAAATTATTTGTATTTTAGTGTTTTCAGCATTAAATGAATCCCCAATTGTTCACATAAGAAATATCATTTAAGGTTATCTTATTGCTAAACATCTCATGTCATATTAAGTTTTGTTTCGTCATAAATAGCAAGGGATGAATGTTAAACCAATTTAATTTGGTTATACAAAATACCTTTATTCTTTGAACAGTTTAAGGACCCAATACAAATCAGAACCCATGCATTCCAGAAAAATCCTGTATCTTATTGTATATTTTCTACAATGATGTAGACAACATACAATAAGAAACAATAAGTTTTATTTTTCAGTAATTTACAAGTAAATTAAAAAAAAAAAAAAAAAATGTATTGTTCTTTATTTACTTATCAATAATTTACTCTACTTATATTTCTCGCAGGTCCGATGGAAAGTGGTTGCATGGCACCCTGAAGTGGCAACACAACTTTGCCTTGCTTCGGAAGAGGATTCAAATCCCGTTGTCCAGTTATGGGATCTTCGATTTGCTACCTCGCCATTAAAAACCTTCAAAGGCCATACAAGGTAGGTTAAAAAACAAATTGTTTAAGTATTATCAGAAATGTTGTTTTTTTTTTTACAAAACAATATGTGGCTGTTTTTTTTTATAATTCATTTGGAGCTACCATGCTCCACAGCAAAAAAAAAACACCTCTAGAGTTATAACATACCGAAAACTGAAATAAGCCAGCGACAGAGTTTGAATGCAATACGAGTTTAATGAGTTCTTAGTATTGAAACTGTACAGGACTTGTGAGTTACCTATTAATTCAAAAAAAAAAATCAGTTTATGGCAAACCATGTATTAAATCCCTTTCCAATGAAATGTTTCCTTACATTTTAATGTGTAGTTTTCGTGATCAGAACAGTGAAATACTGTAAGCGTTAGATTTTTGGTTGCATATTCCCCCCTCCCCCAAAAGAGCAGGCTATTAGTTTTTCTAACAAAAACTTTATTGGTTTTATATGGTCTTCACTTTTTTCCTTTTTAATTGTTGAGATAAAAATTTATTTTATTGAGTATTTTTAAAAGTTTGAAATTTTTGCTATAAGTACTATAATAGCTGATTTCGATTGCCCTTGATCCAGAATTCTGTTTCTCCCTTCCAGACAGTATAGTATCTCACTTAGTTTTCCTTAATCTCATCCTATCCAGAGGAGTTTAGCTTTGCTCGGGAAATCGTAATGACTGCATTTCTTGGGAAATCTGAGGAATCATTATAATTTCTTTTGGCTTTATAGTGCACAATATTTTTACATTTCCCGTCTCAAGTCTTTAGGTTACTATTTATCCTAATAACTATAGCGAACTTATAGAATTTTTTAGTCTCAAAGCATAAAAAAATAAGGAAAATGAAAAAATGAGTTCCTGATTGATCTCCCTTTCAACTGTTCAAAATACTGTTTACAATATGAATCATAATTATGTTCAGCATTTTTTATTATAAGCTATGCAATACTACAAAATTTGTTTTCCCAAAAGCACCCCCAAGCACAACAATTGTATATATTTTATGTACTTAATTGCCATTATTAAAAATGCTCTAATTTATATCTGAAGTAGAAATTTTGTATCATGGTTGTACTTACTCATATTCTGTTATGTGATACATATTAGCATATCAGTGTTAATAATTAGGAGAGTCCATCGATCCTACCAAGGAGATGACGAAAATGAGGTCCTTTCAAAACTCTGTGTGTGTATATATATATATATATATTTGTCTGTTACCGCTCTTGCGGTCGCAATTATTGTTTAATTGTTACCAAATTCGATATATAATCATATAATGTAAAAAGAAAGATCAAGTTCGTTAACAACTGAAATTGGACCAGAGGGAGTGGGTTAGAGGAGAGGAATTTTGAAAATTCCAAATATCTCTGTAACTATACGTTGGATCGAAAAATTGTATAGAACCAATTTTATTGCAAATTAAAGTTATAATAAATATTATTATATATATATATATATATATATATATATATATATATATATTATCTTATCTATCTATTCAGTGCTGTAAAGTTGACTGCCCTGCTTGTTTTCAATTCAGACACGTTCCGTTGTATATTATTTTCATGTGAATTGACTGAATGATTTCTTATTACCGTTTGTATTTATTCCCTTAACATTAGAGGTGATGTTACCAGTATATGGATTTATCCATAGTAAACTTTCCCTGTGGGAAATCTGCTTAGTTTACGCAGCCCCTGTATGACAGACTTTTCTGTCCTGTTGTTTTTTTAGCAGATTTCTTTTACGGGAAATCAGTTATTGAGGCCGTACTCATGACGCGAGTTTCGTAAAAATTTCCTCAAATGTCCATCGATCCTACCCAGGAGATGACGAAAATGAGGTCCGTTCAGAATTATATATATATATATATATATATATATATATATTTGTCTGTTAACACTCTAGCGGTCGCAATTTTTGTTTGATCGTTACCAAACTCGATATTTAAAAGTTTCATGTAAAACTAAAGATCAAGTTTGTTAATGCCTGAAATCGAACAAGTGGGAGGGGGGGATTTTTGAAAATTCGAAATATCTCCGTTAAATTATATAGGATCATTCTTATTGAAAATTACATTTACTATAAATAATGTTATATACGTTTATTCCGTATCTTGAATATTAACCAAGATATTTGCATTTTTCTGTTTTCAGTTTCTGAGATGAGATCCGATAACTTCGGGTCTAGTCGTGAGTTTCCGTCGTGCTAGTTCGGACCGTTCCCATAACTGTTCGGCTGTCTATTCTGAAATTTCTCTATTGTAAAACTTCACGTGGTAAATCTGCTTAGTTTACGCAGTCCCTGCATGACGGACTTTATCCACATATCATCATGGATGCTGAACAACCTAATCTGACTGTTGAACAGGACCATCACCACATCAATGACTCCTCAATTGTGCTGAGTGCTTAGAGAAATTAGTAGAATTACAGCTTGAGAAGAAACTTTTGCTATTTAAATCAGGGTTCCATGCTTAGGGGGCATGCTGGAGTGTGTGCAGTCAACTGATAATGTTTGCGGTTTTTCCTTATCTTCTTTTGCCAAAACTATCTCTTATTTAACAAATGATGATTGATTAATCTGTTCTTTTGAGGTTTGCTCCTATATAGTAGTTCTATTTATAATTTCACTTAGTGTGTGATAGATCAAAGACAGATTGAAGTTGATTTTTCTTCTTTTTTAGGGGAGTTTTATCTTTGGCATGGTGCAATCAAGATCCTGACTTGTTGATAAGTAGCGGAAAAGACAATAAAATTCTATGCTGGAATCCTAATTCAAATAATACAGTAAGTAATTCATGATCATAATTTTCTAATAACAACATAAGAAATAGTATATATTTTGTTAAACTTAATTGCTTCTAAATGTTTTCATAGGATGGAGAAATAGTTTGTGAGATTCCTAACAGCCAGCAGTGGATTTTCGAAGTAAATTGGTGCCCAAGAAACCCTTCGCTCATCGTTAGTTCCAGTTGTGATGGACACACTAGCATTTATTCAATAACTGGCAGCCCTGCAACACAAGTTCAGACAAATACAAAGGTAAATGTTACTCCTAATTAGCCATTATAGTAGTTCAAATCTCAGATTTTTTGTTTTTAGCACATTTTCCTTAAGGGAAATCACCTGTTAAGGTTTCACTCATGATGCGATTTTCTTCGAATGTCCATTGATCAAACCAGATGATAAAATGAGGTCCGTTCAAATTTATAGTTGTGTCTGTGTCACAATTTTTGTTTGATCTTTATAAAACTCAATATTTAAATGTTTTATATAATACTAAAAATCATATTTGTTGTTAGTTTTTTATGCATAATGGTATCACAATTTATTATCCCTGGTTTGTTTGCCTGTTGTCAATGTAGTTACTGTCAAATAACATCATTGGTGTCATTTTCTTTCTTTGACTACTGAAGAAAATGTGCATTCACAATATATGTTTTATGATCCTCAAACACTCGTGGATCAGTTAAATGTAACGGAAGTTACATATGTTTGAAAGCCATTGGAAACATGATATTTAACATTTTATGTAAAACTAAAAACCGTATTCACTTTGGGCTAAATTCAGAGCAGGAAGAGTGGATTAAAGAGATAAAATTTCAGAAATATGATTTATGAATGTGATAAAAAAATATAACGGGCAATCTTTTTAGAAGACATTTAATGCTCTTCAATTTTTGTTCTATACATGTCTCTAACTCCAATATTAACAGAGTTATTAAAAATAACATAACCTATGATTTACCTTCTTTTTTCAGATAGCAGATTCTTTTCCTGGGATGGGAGAAGCAATACCAGACCCCCACATTCAAGCCCAGCCTGTAGTCGACTTGAAAAAAGCACCTAAGTGGCTGAGGAGGCCTGTTGGAGCTTCATTTGGAGTAAGTAACCTATTTCAATTATTTGACAGACATTCCTTACAGATTATATTAAAAGAATTCCTACTTGCATTCTCTTCTTTTCTGTGATATGGGCATATCTCCACTCAAAACCCCGTTGTAGTGCATATCTTACTCGATGAGCCTCTAAATTCTAAAATCACTTATGTTTTTTTCTCAATTTAATCTAATGTTCTAGCTGGTTACATCTTAGAAAAGGAGGTTATATTTTTGCTTTTGTGTTAGTAGTTAAATACTTGCAACCCTATCGAATTACAAATGGTGGCCGGCTGATATGTATTATGCTTCCATATTTTTTGTTTTCAGGCATGTTCAATTTTCTATTATTTTTTTTTTTTTTTTTTTTAACCTGGATTACATAGTGTATCCTGACCTTTAATCAATGGCTTATTTTCATTTAAGTATTATTTTTAAATTATGTTATCTAATCTTTTTCTTTGTGTGTGTTTATTTTTGATTAGATTCAGATGAAAAGGAGAAGCAGTTTTATCTTCTCCTTTCTGTAATGGCATAGGAGAAGACATTTGTAATGAAATATTCATTTATATTTGTTAAATTAAGATTTGTACACTGTATTATAAATCTTTGTACTAAGTAAAAGTTCAATTGTGAAAATTTTCAGTTTCAAATTTTGAATCCATGTGGACTAGTTTCAGCGAGGCATCTTTAAGCATGTACATTTCTGGCAAAACTCATAAAACTGCTATTCTTTGAATGTTGAAAGTTCATATCTATGAGTGTTGTAGCAGCTAATTGTGTACTTTCCCTTTTGATGGAAACCACAATTAAGTGAGAGAGGAAACATAAAAGGTCAAATTTCTCCATAAGTATTAGAGACACAAAGTTTTGTATAGGACCTTTTAGTAGATTTCCCTTAAGGAAATCGGCTATTGATGTTACACTAATGACACAATTTTCAACAAATTTCCATACTCCATATTTAAACTTTTATGTAAAAATAAAGATCTAGTTTCTTAATGGCTGAAATCAGACCAGTGGGAGGGGATGGGTTAGAGGGGGAATTTTGATAATTTGAAATACCTCCGTTATTATATGTTGGATCGGAAAATTGTATAGAACCAATCTTATTAAAATTGAATGATCTATAAATGTTGTTATGTGTATATTTTCTTTATTAACCGAGATGTTTGCATTTTCTTTAGTTTTCAGCCTTTAGTAAACCCCCACTTCTACTCATGTCATATTAACAATAAGCTGTTATATCATGAACCACTTTATTCTAACGTTATATACCAAATATTGTTTTCAAGATACTTTTATTATGAGAAATACATGCAAATTCATTCTGTCAATAATATTTATGCTCTAACTCGAAAATATTTATTTGATCTGCACTATATTCTATATTTAACCTTTTCTGTCAACACTTAAAATCATATTTGTTATTGGCTAAAATTGGACAAGGTTTAGTGGGGGGTTAGGGGGGATGGGGGGAATTCTAATATTCAAAATATATCTGTTATGGGTTGGATCCTAAACTGTTATAGAAACTATCATTGTTAAATTATTCATGCTCTACAATTGTTCTTCTATTCATTTTTCCATAACTCAAATATTAAGTAAGTTATTCCTATTTTTTTGTTTTCAGTCAGAATAGGTAGTGAGATGAGATCGCTAATGTGTCTTAGCAGCATATGGGAAATCTGCTTAGTTTACACCGCTCCTGGGATGGGCTTTCTGTTTATCTTAAAAAGATCTATAATATAAAATGTCATGTATTACATTTTTCAACCTGAGTCATTTGAATAGAAATGTATCACTTTCAAATGAAATAATTTTAAGTGAAATTGAACCAACTTTTGTTTATTAGCAGATTTCCCTTAAGGGAAATCAGCTATTGAGGTTGTACTCGTGACGGAATTATCAAAAATTTTCGTCAAACGTCCATCGATCCTTCCTAGGAGATGATGAAAATGAGTTCCGTTCAAAACTGTGTATATATATATATATATATATATATATATATTTGTCTGTTACCGCTCTAGCGGTCGCAATTTTTGTTTGATCGTTACCAAACTCAAGATTTAGTCGTTTTATGTAAAAAGAAAGATCAAGTTCGTTAACGGCTGAAATCGGACCAGTGGGAGGGGGGATTTCGAAAATTCGAAATATGTCCGTTCTATATGTTGGATCGAAACATTGTACAGAATCAATCATATTGCAAATTAAATTTACTATAAATATTGATATATTTATTTTCTATCTTGAATATTAACTGAGATATTTGCATTTTTATTAAATCTGAGCAGCTAACGGACGGTTGACTTTCCCACCAAAATTTCATGTGGGAAATCTGCTTAGTTTACGCAGCGCCTGCGTGACGGACGCTATTTAATTTAGTATGAGTATGCAGATGTTGTGTGGTGCCCAGAAAAGATATATATATATATATATATATATATATATATATATATATACAATGTTGTTTTATAATTTTACAGTTGTTTATAATAAAAATAATGTTTGAACCAAAGTTATCAAACCAATCAAGTTTATTGAACAAAATTCAGTTTTGGTAATTTCCCTTAGATCAGTTTTTTGGTTCATTTATTTCTGTTGTTTAAAGTGCCGGACACATTTTATTTATTTTATGACTGTCCGCTAGAAGAAATTTTTCTCTCATTATTTTAATTAAGTAGCCTTATTATAATTGTACTTTACTCTTCTTTTTTTCAGTTTGGCGGAAAGCTTGTTACTTTTGGTAATGAAGGAGTTAAATTGCTCCAGTTAAATGGAGACGAATCGTTCCTAGATGGTGCTAGAGCTCTTGGAGAGAGATTACAAGCAGGCAATTATTCTGAAATATGTCGTGGTAAGCAAGATCCTATTTGGAAGTACCTCGAGGCTAGTTTCAGCTCCCAGCCTCGAGTCGCCATCAGGACGTTGCTTGGATACAACAAAGAATCTGTTAGTTTTGTTTTTTTTTATTTGTTTTACATTTTTTTTATTAATAATTATCATTATATATTATATTGATTGGAAAAATGTATTATACTGCCAGTAAATAATTACATTTTAAGTCAAAATGCACTTTTTAATAAACCTTAAAATTGTTATATTCATTGAACTTGTTGAGTGATGAAGTTTGTCTATAAAGCTCGTTTTTTCAAAATTGCATCTTGTCGTATAATGACATTTTTGCCAATCAATTTAACCATATTAACCCTTTATAGGGTATCCTCCTGCCCTCCTGGATCTAGCGTCCAGGAAGGTGGTTTCTACATAACATTCAGGAATAATTCCTCGTTTTCTCTAGTGGACACTCTTTAACTATTCACAGTCCTCTCAGTCTGAGTTTGAATAAGTGAGGGAGGAGGCCTTTCCCTATAAAGGGTTAAAATACTGTTAGATACATCTTAACAAAATATATTAAAATTTTCATTACTTATACTAATGAGCTTTAAAAACAAAATCTTATAAATTGGTTATTGCAAATTTGTTCTTTCTTATACCTCTTCAAACTATTGATGAGAGGTATTATGTTCGTGGAGGTTGGCTAACAAGAAAAGAATTTACTGAACAGGGCACGGCAGCGGTTTTTTTCAAAACTTAATGAAACTCATTGTATGAATCAGAAAATTGGTATTGTTTTTAGCAGATTCCCCCTAGGGGAAATCAGCTATTGAGGTTGTACTCATGATGGGATTTTTGAAAAATGTCTTCAAATATCTATCTATCCTATCCAGGAGAAGGTGATGAGGTCTGCTCAAAATTATATATATTTTTCTGTTAATGCTCTAGTGGTCGCAATTTTTGTCTGCTCATTTCCGAACTCTATATTTAAACGTTTTAAGTGAAAATGAAAATCGAGTTCATTAACGGCTAAAATCGGACCAGTGGGGTGGAGTGGAGTTTAATGGGGGGAATTTCGGAAATTCTCAATGTCTTCATTGTTATTTATTGGATCGTATAATTGTATAGGATTAATCTTATTACAAATGTAGTATTCTATAAATGTTGTTATATACAGCTTTGCTTTCAATATCTTGATTATTGGGAAATATCCTTAAGGGAAATCAGCTCTTGAGGTCGTACTCATGACGCGATTTTCGAAATTTTTCTTCAAATGTCCATCGATCCTACCCAGTTATTGTAGGAAGTTGTATAGAACCAATCTTATAGCAAATGTAATGTTCTATAATTGTTGTTATGTACATTTTTTTCACTATATTGATTATTAACTGAGGTATTTGTATTTTTGAGTTTTCGGTCTTCAGTACAGCCCCACTCCTACTCATGTCATATTAACAATATTCTACTATGTTATGAAGTACTTTATTTGAAGCTTAAGTACCAAATGTTGTTCCCATTGAACTTTTACGTTTTGAGATAAATGCAAATACGTAGCGCACGTGGGAAATCTGCTTAGTTAATGCAGCCTCTGCATGGCAGACTTTTTTTTAGTTTTCGGTCTTTAGTAAATCCGCCCCCCTACTCATGACATAATAACAAAAAGCTGTTATATTATGAATCACTTTATTTGAAGCCTAAATACCAAATGTTGTTCCCATTGAACTTTTACGTTTTGAGATAAATGCAAATACGTGTCAGTATAGCAGGGGGGTTGACCACTCTAAATCGCCCCAATTGTGATGTAGCGCTGTGAAAGAGTTCCCTCAATGCCGTCATCGATGCTCATGAAGTGTGTGTCTTTGGAGAGTCTTGTTGGAACCAAGCGTTCCCTAAAACCAAATCATCTAGCCAAGGGGAAAAAATCCTGTAACATGTTTACATTCCACTCCAAATTTACTGTCACTGTGACTTCATTACCCTCAAAGAACCAATAAACTCCAGTTCTTCGTCTTTCACACTTGCAGTTGGTCTGAATGTAGTTGCCCACATTACAATTGATTTCCGGTCCAGAACAGGGGCCAACTGGGCTAAATTAAAGCGATCCCAAAGAAAGGTGGTTGTGATCACTGAACATCTGCTCAAAACGGAGGTCTGAATGGCAAAAGTATACTCCTCACTGTTCCAATGCATGATGGATGGTAATTGAACTGTGTAATGACAAAAAAACAAGACCACTAGCATTCCGCTACAACATTAGCTGACTCAATGGCATGCATTTTAGAAAAGGAAGTTATTCTGCTGCACCCTATATTGGCCATCACTTGTATCAGTGGAGTAGTTAGTTAATACTTTGGCACTGGTAGTTTAGATGGGCTGGATAGCATAATGTCCCCTTCTCCCTCCCCCCACATAAAAAATAATTTAAATATTAATGATTTTACCGTTTTTTTTTTTGTATCCAGATATATGTCATCTTAAATTTCTTTATAGCAAATAGTTTGAATTAGGCATGTCAATATTTATAAGTCGAGTGCTTTGAAAAAATGCTCTGGCATTTAGAATAAATATTTATGATAATTTATTAATATAATTTTTATATCAAATAATTTATTGTTTTCCGATTTTTTGTCATAGGTGTTGGGAACTTCGAAATCTCCACCAGCAAATAACAATGTTGACCAGCTGTCTGATCAATTCTCCAATTTAGGGCAGGTATGAATAATCCTATAATTATTTCTATTATAAATTTATTTTTTTTTTAAGAATGTCTTATCCTTTTTTTAAGTTTTCATTCTTTTATAATCCTACAGGAAAACCTTGATGCGAGAAACGATAACTTGGTGAGTGCTTTTACTAAACTGAAGTCTGTATTTGGTTAATAAAGTATTAGTTAACATTAGACATTAATATTTATGTAGTTGTATAATTATAAACTAAATATTTCATAAATTATTAACTAGCTACATTTCCATACCCTTCCTTCAAAAATAGCTTTTGACCGAAACCATTCAAATTTAGGAATTTAACATAATATTGATGAATAAATATCCAATTGTGCTCAATTTTACTGAAATTTTAGCAGATTTCTCTCAAGGGAAATTAGCTATTGATGTCAAACTTGTGATGCAGTTTTCAAAAAATTTCTTCGTGTCCATCAATCCTTCCAATAACGAAAATGAGGTTTATTCAAAACTATATATATTTGTCAGTTAACGCTCTAGCAATCAAACTTTTTGTTTGATTGTTACCAAACTCAGTATTTAAATGTTTTAAGTAAAAATAAAGATCAAGTTTGTTAATGTCAGAAATTGTACCAGTAGGAAGTGGGTTTTAGTGGGAAATTTCTAAATATCTCCGTTATCATATGTCATATTAAAAAATTGTTGTTGTTAGAAAGAATATTCTTGCAAATGTAATCTTCTTATATACACGTTTTCTCTATCTTCATTAATAACCGGGTCATTGGCATTTTTTAGATTTCAACCTTCAGTGAACCTCCAATTTCAGTCATCACACTTTAAAAATAAGAGAATATGTCATGCAGTGTCATCATAAATACAATATATTGTTTTCAATGACCCTTTATTATGTGAGATACCTGCCTGTAGTACTCGTCAATTAAGATTTTATTTATGGCCAACTTCTCACCTACCCATCGGATTTTTTTTCGATTTTTTGTTTGGAAATAGAGAATATTTGCTGAAATGAGATCAGTAGTGTGCCATTCCATGATTAGTTTATGCAGCCCCTACGTTATAGACTTATTAGCTTGCACTCCACCTTTTGGAGGTTTTGGAACCTTATCATCTTCTAATCTGTTATTTGCAAAAAAGGGAAAGATTAAAGAAAAGAAAAAAAAAAGCTGTCTAAATTTCATCATTAAGGTTATTTATGTGTTATGAGATCAGGTATTAGCAGATTTCCCCTTAAGGGAAATCAGCTATTGAGGTTGTACACATGACACAATTTTCCAAAAATTTTCTTCAAATGTCCATCGATCCTATCTAGTAGACGAAGAAAATGAGGTCCGTTCAAAACTGTATATATGTATATATATATATATATATATATATATATATATATATATATACTAGCTCAGATACCCGGCTTCGCCCGGGAATTCATCTGAGGCTGAATGGTGATGGTATTTTTTAGCAGGCTTTACATTGCACAATATTTTTACATTTACCCATCCCAGTTTTTAGGATTGATACCCATCTTTGCCGTGGATTTGCTAATAATAGAATTATTTGTTCGATAACGCTTCACAGTCTTCGATATTTTTATATTTCCCATCTCTTATACATGTAAATATGGTGAATTTTTATTTCAGGCCTCCCTTTTAACCCCCCACCCGTTCGAACCTAAAAATTTTAATATAACTTATAATCATAAAAGAATTAATGCTAATTGGCATACCGAGTTTTGTTAAGTTCGGTTCAGCCGTTAGTGCCCGCTAAAGTTTTTATGTATAACTCATTTATACTTAGGTATATGACAAAAGTGTATATAAGAAAAGTTACTCCAAATAATAAAATAAACAACTTTTGTTATGTTTATATTTGCGGAAAAACCAATAGGAAACGAAATATCGCTATTTTTAATTTCAGGCTTCCCTTATAACCCCCACTCCTGCCCGTCCATAGAAATGTTGGTATGGCTTATTATACTGACGGCCTCACTGCCAAGACACACACCGAGTTTTTTTTAGCTCGAAAAATCAATGTACAGACAGAGATTACAATTTTATATATATATATATATATATATATATATATATATATATATATATATATATAGAGAGAGAGAGAGAGAGAGAGAGAGAGAGAGAGAGAGAGAGAGAGAGAGAGAGAGAGAGAGAGAGAGAGAGAGAGAGAGAGAGAGGAGAGGAAGAGAGAGAGAGAGAGAGAGAGAGAGAGAGAGGGAGAGAGAGAGAGAGAGAGAGAGAGAGAGAGAGAGGGGAGAGAGAGGAGAGAGAGAGAGAGAGAGGAGAGAGAGAGAGAGAGAGAGAGAGAGAGAGAGAGAAGAGAAGAGAGAGAGAGAGAGAGAGACGGGAGTGGAGAGAGAGAGTGAGAGAGAGAAGGAGGAGAGAGAGAGAGAGAGAGAGAGAGAGAGGAGAGAGAGAGAGAGAGAGAGAGAGAGAGAAGAGAGAGAGAGAGAGAGAGAGAGAGAGAGAGAGAGAGAGAGAGAGAGATATATTTGTCTGTTACCACTGCTCTAGTGGTCGCAATTTTTGTTTGATCGTTACCAAACTCGATATTTAGTCGTTTTATCTAAAAAGAAAGATCAAGTGCGTTAACAGCTGAAATCAGGCCAGGGGAGGGGGGGTTTAGAGGGCGAGAATTTCGAAAATTCGAAATAGATCAGTTACCATAAGTCAGATCAAAAAAGTGTATAGAGTGAATCTTATTGCAAATTAAATGTACTATAAATATTGTTGTATGCATTTATTCTCTATCTTTAATATCAATTAAGATATTTGCATTTTTCAGCCTTTAGTAAACCCCTACTTCTACTCGTGTTACATAAACAATACTCTGTTATATAATAAACCACATTCTTCGAAGCTTAAATTACAAATATTGTTTTCCAGAGACTTTTATTATACGAGATAGATGCAAATATGTTCTTCCTCCTCTCCCCCTCCGTCTTAAATTCTTGGACTACTAAAATTTTATTTATTGAGATAAAAATTATTTTGATTCATTATAAGTTACGGTACTAGATGTAGTACATAGTTTTCAATAAAATGAATATATAATATAATGTTATATATAAGAATATAATATTCTGATATATTTCATTTATTGTTTTTCTTTCCGGTGAGCCGTTGGCAGACCTGTTTGTTTACATTCGAGATACTTTCCGCTGGGAGGGAAAGATTTCTTAATACCGTTGTATTCCAAGATTCACTTAATATTCACAGTGTTGTTGTGTTAGCAGTATGTAGATTAATCTATTAGTAAATTTCACGTGGGAAATCTGCTTAGTCTATGCAGCCCCTGCGTGACAGACTTTTTTTTATTCTTTAAAATGTTTTTTTTTCTTTGTTGTTACCTATTACAAAACCTCTTGTTCTCTAACCTTATGTCTAGGTTTTGGGTTTATGATTTTAGTAAATTTATATAAAATTTATGTTTTTCTGTTTTGTTTTATTCTCTAGAACTATTCTCATTCAGAGTTACTTAATGGAGGAGATACAGTCTTTGACAGGATTTCTGCTCAGAGCTCCCCTGTGAAAAGTTCACCATTCTCTATCACTCTTGGAAATGGTTCGTAAGACTCTACCTAATACTCCTCTTAGCTTAATAGAAATTTTTAAGATGTATTCTAGAACATTATTGTGTATATATATATATATATATATATATATATATATATATATATATATATCTTCTAGAGTTGTTGGCAGGTATAGTTAATAGGCAATACTATTGACTTTAAAATTATTTTATTAATTCACTACCACAGGTATGGGCAACCTATGACATGTTCCGGGCCAAACTTTAGTATGTAAATTAAATACGTTCGCTTTTAAAAGTAGTGCATTTTAAAGTAAAGTCCGTTAAAAAAAAAAAAAAAAAAAAAAAAAAAAAAAAAAAAAAAAAAAAAATAAATAGCTACAACATTATAATTAAATCGTAAAATTTGGAATTATTACAAACAACAAAAGTGAAATAGCGACACCGAAATCAATGAGACACTTGAGTTTGAATTTGGGAAACTAATCCATCGATGTTTGGATTAATTCTACTCATACAAAGACGAAAAGAATTTTCCAAATTATCATCACAGCCTTTTACAATGTTTTAATAAATTAACTTTCATCCTTGAAAATAATTGTTTGCATTTATAAGTACTGCCAAAAGCACAAATCTCTCCTCATCTTCCTCATTTGGAGTAAGTAGTGTAATATTTGTTTAATTGGTTTTTTCAAAATGTTTTGTGGGCCGGATGCTGCCCATGTATGATCTACCATATGAAGTGCCATATGGATCTTATAGATTTAAGCCCCTGAAAAGATGCGCAAAAGTTAATTTGAAAACCTTGAGACCCAACTTCAGAAGGCATTTTGATATTTTTAGTTTAACTCATACAAGCTCATAATTACATTTTGTTTGCAAGTTTACAAAATTTATTTATTAATTTATTTTATTTTATTGTTTTGATAACATTTGTCTTATTTTTAGATGTTGACAGCAAAGTTTGTAAAGCTTTGCTTGCTGGTTGTATTGAGGAAGCCATTAACATTTGTTTAAATGATGGTAAAATCGCTGATGCTTTAATTCTTTCTATTACTGCTGGGCCTGACACATTGGCCGAAACCCAACGGAAGTATTTCCAGGTATGATTTAGTTTGTATGCATCTACTCACATTTTTTAAAGGTAAACTGGAAGGCATGTTAGTTTTACTCTTCATAAACTTAAATCATATTTGGAAAATCTGATTTTGGTGGAATTTCCTTCACTCTTCCTAATACATTTATTGTGGAATAGTCTAATGCTGAAGGCTTAGAAAATCTCTTCCTTCCATTCTTTATTCAAAAAGATCGTGAATAATCAGCAGGTATAGCCATTAGTTACAAAAATGATAGTATTAATTATAAAAAATATTTAAAGTTCTTCCAATACTAAATTTTTTGAGCACAGGTCTCCAGACATCTATTATAGAATTTTTTAGAAAATCAAAAACTTCATTTTTATGAGTAGGTTGGTGGGATGTTTGTTTGGGCTATGAACATCGTGGTTATTATGCCCTTTAGGAAATATAAAATTTAGTGTTGTGGTTACTTTGTATCTTTGATTGTTTTATTTTTTATTTATTTTTTTACGTCCACTTAATGCTGCATTGGCTAATTGGGACGTGTTATCTACAGGTTACAACCCTTTTCTAGCCAGGGTGGGACTAAGGGTTTTATTTAATGAGTCATGACTCCTTCACTAAATAAATTTGTAGTTTCCCAAGCGAGAATCGAACTCGCCATTCTAGGTTTAACATATGAGATTAAGACCAACGCCTTAACGCACACGACCAACCTGAGCCCCTGTGATTGTTTTAGTATATATTACAAAGTAATTAAATTATACTAACCTATTTGTTATTTACATGTTCACACAGTTTTTAATTTCTTAGATAGTTACATATCTTATTCCTGTATGTCAGCGAGTGCTATAGTGCCAACGACTAGTGGCATATGCATATATTATTATTTATTTTTTTAAGCTATATGTCAACTCTCTCACACACTCACGTTTTTTTTTCTTGCTTTTTTTCCAACTGCATATTGGGAATCCAACTAATGCTCCTAAAGTTCTGCATGTCCCCGTAGGTAGGCTAGTTTTACCGTTGATACAATATTTTTCTTCTTGCATACCACATTGTCAATTGTGTTCCTTCCTCTTGCTCCAAGTGCCATTAAGGCTTTGGAATTGGTCATTGTGGTTTAGCTATGGGCCAATGCTTCTTCTCACTGTCTTGTAGACTATAATAATATAGTCCTTATTGGAATTGATGGCCTCCCTACAATAGCCATCAAGGGCTTATTTCTATGCTCTTCTTATCAAAATGTGGAAGCTGCCATTGAACTCTCAATCTTGTTTAAAGAGGGCAGATTAAATTTACTGGTGAGGCCATCTGGATAAGAGATGTGAAGGTAGCCTTTCCATTTGTATTAGATTTACATTTTCATAACAAAAATTCCTTTAAATATTTTATCCTTATAATTCGGATTTTGATATTCCTTGCATTATTTTTACATTTTATTTTCATCTTTTTCTACATTACTATCATTAAAAATTTAAAAATGAATGGGGAAAAGACATTTTAATTTTTTACATATAATGAGTTTAAGCAATGAACATATATATGAATTATTTCCTTACCCCATCCACCAAAGCTGATGATTAGGAGTCTTTAATTTTCATAATTCATTGTGATAATAATTCTTTAATGTTATATAATTGTGAACATGTTTAATTTAATTTCAAAATGCTTCTAATTACAGAAGAGGGATGGCTATCTATCACATATATTGAATGCTCTTGTTTCTGAAGACTGGAAGCCCGTGGCTAGAAATTGTGAGCTCGGAAGCTGGAAAGAGGCATTAGCTGCAATGCTTACCTATTGCACTGACGGCAGCCTTCCTGAACTCTGTTGTGAGTATTATTTAATTCTGGGGCTCAATAACACATATGAGCAAATAGGAACTCGTTAACATATTGTTAAGTTTATTACAAACATAATGAATGTTGATTATTGGTGTTCTTTTGGACTGCCAAAATTAGATTCACAAACTTTAGCGTTTTTATCACTATATAATTTATTTGATGACGCACTACACACATTTATGCACTCGGTAAATTATTCTTCACCACTAATCACAATATGCACTGTTAACTTCCCGTTCTTATTACACAGCACAATAACTCACGATCACTTGAATCACTGACATTCACTGAACATGGCACTGCACTAATGTTCACTAAGCACTAACTGATGGAACTGCACTGAACGCACTGTTCCATTAAGAAAACTGAAAACTAAACTGACTTAATGGCTGAAATTGTACCGGTAGGAGAGGGGAGTGTATATCGCAAAATTGTGTAGAACCAATTTTATTGCAAATTGAAAATCTATAATTGTTGCTCTATACACATTTTCTGCATCATGGATATTGACCAAGGCCATTTGGGTTTTATAGTTTTTGGCTTTCAGTATACTCCCACTCCTACTCATATCATTTTAATAATAAGCTGTTATATCTTGGACGACTTCATTACAAGGTTAAATACCAAATATTGTTGTCATTGAACTTTTAATTTGTGAGATAAATGCAAATATGTTCTGTTATCCCCCCATCCCTTCTTTTTTTCTTGGATTAATAAAATTTGAGAGAATGAGATAAAAATTATTCTGATTCATTATAAATTACAGCACTAGCTTAGCTATAGTAAATAGTTTTCAATGAAATTAATATGATATATTTATTAATTGTTTTTCTTTCCGTTCTAGAATACTTCTATCTACCTATTCAAACCTGTGAGGTTGGCTGACCTGTTTGTTTACAATTCAGACACTTTTTTTGTAGATATTATTAACTTATAAATTGACTGATACATTTCTCAATTTCCGTTTGTATTTATTCACCTAATATTCACGGTGGTGTTACCAGTATATAGATTTGTCTATTGTAAACCTTCACATGGGAAATCTGCTTAGTTTATGCAGCCCCTGTGTGGCGGACTTTTACTGTCACATTTTGGATATCACTTGTATTCATTAATGATTAAAATTTCTAAAATAAAAATTTTAACTTATTTTCTATTTTTAGACGAACTTGGGAAGAGACTCGAGGAAGCTGGAGACGACTATTCATCGTCTGCTGAAATTTGTTATATTGCATCTGGAAATATTGCTCCGCTAATCAACAAAAGGTTGTCAGGAGCAGCTATGTCTTCTGAAAATATTCAAGTTCGTATTTTTTTGTATTCTTGTTTTATCAGTTATTTATTCATTTAATTTCTACGTTTAATTCTACCCCATATAGTGTGACTATTAAGGCTTATCAAAACAGTTTATCTGTAGTTTACCACCCTTTTTATAGCCAGGATCTTTTATACATGTAAAGATTATAGTTTGGTATTGAGTCCAAAAGTAATTTTATATTTTATTTTACTAGGAAATGGTCGAACTTGTATTGGTGGCACAAAGAGCTTATTCAAGCAGAGGACAAGTATTTCCAATTGTTGGTGATGTTGCCAAAGTTTTGACACTTTATGCTGAATTACTTTCTGCTGAGGGAGATCTTGATTCTGCTCTACAATACCTCAATGACTCATCAGATGTAAGTATTTGTGTTTTCATAAAGGTAATTAGAATCCTCTGATATTGGTCACTATTTATAGGATTTTCAGTTATTGAGGTTGTACTCATGACTCAATTTTTGAAATATTTCCTCAAATTTCCCATCGATCCTACCTGTTAGATGCAAAAATGAGGTCTGTTCAAAGTGATATTATATTTATCTTTTACAGCTCTAGCAGTCACAATTTTTGTCTCATCGTTACCAAACATATCGTTGAATTATATTCAACAATTTAGATTATTTTTTGAACAGCTATTGAGCCCGTACTCATGACAGAATTTTCAAAAAAATTCCTCATTTATCCATCAATCCTACCCAGGAAATGACGAAAATGAGGTCCATTCAAAGCTGTATATATACATACATACAGTTTTACACAGTACATTTATATATTTAGTCTGTTAGCACTATAGTGGTCACAATTTTTGTTGATCATTCCCAAACTCTGTATTTAAATGTTTTATGTAAAAAGAAAGATCAAGTTCATGAATGGCTGAAATTGGACCAGTAGGAGAGGGGGCGGTCAGTCTTATTGAAAATTTAATGTTCTATGAATGTTGTTATATATGTTTTCGGTATCTTGATTATTGCCAAGGATATTTGCATTTTTTAGTTTTAAGCCTTCAGTAACGACTATATTAAATCACTACAATTGTGTGACGCCAAATAAATAATTACAGAGTTTTATTCCAAACGTATTTCTGTATGAGTTTGTTTTTCATATTTGGTATTAATATTTATGTGTTTTTTATCTAGGAGATTGTCGAAGATTTAAGGGAAAGACTATATTATGCTCTTGGACACAAATCCATGCCAACAACTGTATACAATCAGCATCCACAACAGCAGTACCCTACAAATCAAGCACAGCCTACCCAAGGGCTCAGAAAAGCATCGATTACCTATCAGGTAGGCATTCATAGATTTATATGCCAAAGTATAGGGAAAATATTATACTTATTTTATAAGATTATGTATCTTTATTTGACTGATAATCTCATAATTTGTTTTATTTTTTTAACTCCTAGTACAGAAAGAAAGTCTTTCTTGAATGTTATGTAGCAATTACTTTACATTAGTATTTTTTTTTTTAATTTAATTAAAATTAACTGAAATATGAAAAGAATGGAAATTGAAACACCAGCTTAAAGGCTTTGGCAGCAACAAGATGAACAAAGTTTATCAGTTGCAAGTATACTGCCAATTATAATATCTTCATTATAGGTCTGTTCAATGAAATTATATAGAACCAGTCTTATTTAATTGCCTATAAATGTTGTTATATACATATTTTCTCTATCACAAATATTAACTGAGATATCGGGATTTTTTGGTTTTCAGCCTTCAGTAAACCCCCACTCCTACTCATATCGTATTAACAATAAGCTGTTGTATCTAAGCTAAAATACCAAATATTGTTTTCAACAGACCTCTATTATGCGAGATACATGCAAATACATGACATCACTAATTAAGATTTTATGTTCTTTTTAAAAATGTTTATTTGTTCTGTACCATACTCGATATTTATCCATTTCAGCACTAAAGATCATATGCGTTATTAGCAAAATCCAACCTAGAATACTGGGGGTTTAGAGGGGGAGATTCGAAAATTCAAAATATAGGGTGAGTCACGGGAACCAAGTGATTTTGAAATAATAATAAAATCTCTGTTCATATCTAAGTTAAATTTTATTAATATAATATCGTACATAAGAACATAGCATTTTAGTTTTAATAAATTTCTTCATGAACGGAAAATTACCTCTGGCATGTGTTGGCCGTTTTCATTGATGCATTGTTGAAGTCGGTAAATAAAATTAGCCTGAACTCTTTCCAGCAAGTCTGCATTGATTTGAGTGATTTTTTGACGGATCGCTTCCTTTAATTCTTCTAAAGTACGAGGCTTGCTTTCGTAGACACGTGACTTAAATCTCCGTAGAAAAAAATCGCATGTGGACAGTTCAGGTAAGCATGGAGGCCATAAAATGTTGCCATGTCTTGAAATGAGATGGTTAGGAAACAGATTGCGGAGAACCACCACGGACGCTCTGGCGGTGTGTATCGTAGCCCCATCTTGTTGAAACCATAAATGTTCATGATCTATACCTCTTCTTCGTAACTGCGGAATGAAAAAGGTGTTCACCATATTAATGTAACGCTGAGAAGTTACTGTAACTGTAGCACCATTTTCTTCAAAGAAATAGGGGCCAGTTCAGGCTAATTTTATTTACCGGCTTCAACAATGCATCAATGAAAACGGCCAACACATGCCAGAGGTAATTTTCCGTTCATGAAGAAATTTATTAAAACTAAAATGCTATGTTCTTATGTACGATATTATATTAATAAAATTTAACTTAGATATGAAACAGAGATTTTATTATTATTTCAAAATTCACTTGGTTCCCGTGACTCACCCTTTATCTGTTTTAATGAGTTGGATCAAAAAATGTTATAGAACCAATCTTGTTAAACTATTGATTGTCTACAATTGTTTTTCTATGCATTTTTTCGTAACTCAAGTATCAAGTGAATTATCAGTACTTTCTTGTTTTCAGCCTTTAGTATCCTCACCCCTTCTAATGATTGGTTATTTACATAGAAATAGAAAACATGATGAAATGAAATCAGTAGTATATTGTTGCGATCTGGCTGCGGTGATAAGCAGCGGAAGCTAAAATATATGAAAAAATCCCACAACCAAACCACTAACAAGAATTTAGGAAGGGCCACCAACAATCGACTTAAGTCCAATTTCAAATATATATAAATTTATTTATAATAAAAATATTTTCCAATAATAATCAATAATAATTAAAATGAATAGGCACCTTTGAAAATATAATGGGGGACACTTAATTATACTTAGACTATAATTACAATTAGAACACTTAGCTTTTTTAATAGAAGCGCTGACTTAGCCGTGAGAGGTAGAACAGGCAGGCCGGATCTGGCAAAAGAATTAGCAGTGTCTCACCAACAAGGGTCTCCCCTCCAGAGGATGCTGAATATGACTGATTTTAATCCGTCGTGAGGGGCTCCTTATATAGGGCTAATCCGGGAGTGAACTTTGAACTGCCGATCGAAATATGCTCAAAAAGTGCATTTAACGTGAATTAATTATCGAAATTCATCTGTATTATTACTTAGTGTACCTTCGTTAAGCGCTGTGAATGTTATTATCAAAATCCATCGACGTTATCTATGAAAATGCTAGAGCACATGGTGACTTCACTCCAAATTGGATATAATTCTTATTTAAAGATAAAAACAATACATTTAAGCATTCATACATATTAATCTTAATGTGCTCTGTGCTGGGAATACTCAGAATATAAAATATGTATATGGTCATTTATAATGGGTTTATGTAATGCAATGTCAATTTCATTACACATTATACCAACACATGGGAAATCTACTTAGTCTACACAACCTGTGCATGACAGACTTTTATTTATAGAATCATACCTGGTTTGGCTGTAAAATAAATTCTTTACTGTTTGTTTCAGAATGTTATAAATTCCCAGCCAAGTGTAATTAATTCTTTCAACAAGACATCGATGGGGAATGTCCCTTCATCCCACGTGCCGCCAGTACAGCACCTGCCACCTGCACCTCCAGGACATGCCCCTCCTACTTCAGCAGCCCCTCCTTCATCCATACCCAATTTCCCAGCTAGGCCTATTCCGCAAACTCAACCTCCTCCGCCTCAGTCCCCATTTGTACGAAGTTCACCATCCCCGTCAATTCAAAGTAAGATATATTTTTAAACTTTTTTTTTTTTTAATAGTGAAAATATGACTTATTTAACTTAACTGTTGTCATGCCTATCAGTGAAGACCATCATCACTGGCTTATCATTGAGTACAGCTGGGAAGTGCTTTCGATGTGTTGACACTATCTACAAGCTTGTCAAAAGTTGTACAGAGTTAGTTGTCCGTTAGTCAGTAGATTATATCAGTTTGTTAATCGTATTGGGTTGTTCACATTCTTGTCCAAGTCTGTTTATTTACACCTTAGGTCTCTCAAAAGAAGACTGATTATAGCTTGTGTCCAGGAAATTGTTTTCGTGTAGTGGGTCATTGCCCCTATAAGTTGTTTCCGTTTTAGTATTTTATTTGCGTTTTGGTCTGGTATAGTTGCCTCTGTGTAATTACAGGTTCAATATAATATTATGATACATAATTGAATTATAATATGAATCTATATTGAACCTTTATTCACGCACAATTGACTATACCAGAACAAAACTCACATAACATACTACTGCGTAAACAGCCTAATATGGGTAACAGATAATGACCTAACACACAAAAATAATTTACCTGGACACAAGCTATAACCACTCTTCACACTTAAGGTGTAAATAAACAGACTTGGACAAGAAACGTGAACAACCCAATACGATTAACCCTTTAACAGCTCAGGAGGCGGGCGGAGAGTTGCAGCCAGTAGCTGAGGAAGGCCAGCCGGCTATCACCCTCCCAAGCTAAGGGGTCTAGGCCACTCTCCACAGCTGCCTCCTTCAATACCTCACTCCTTTTTCCGACTATTTCTTAATATTTTATTTTCTTTGTATGATTCTGTAATACCTGCATCATTATTTCAATAAATTAAAATGCAATTTAATGAAAGATCATGTGATTTATGAAGGAAATAATGAACATGATTGTAATGATTTTATTATTTTTTTTATTTGAAGTAATATTTTAATAATTTACCTTTTTTTTTTTAATTTGAAGGTATGTTTTAATTATTTACCAATATATAATAGCAGGTAGAAAAGGGGTGAGTTGGGTTTGCCACCTTGGAACTCCCAAAGATTCCACAGTTAGGGATCGGAACAAATATTTCCCCAATAGAGACACCCCTGCAGCCTAGCGGCCACTAGAAATATTTATTAACTCTCCGAGGATCCGCTAGGATGTACCACAGTCAGGACTAGTTATATTGTCTGGGAGCGGTAAAACAGTGGGAAATCGGTGACGAGATATCTCGTCCTGCGCGAGGGGATAGCGGGCAGGCAGGGACGAGTTATCTAGTCTGGAGCTGGTGGGGTTCGTTTCCCTCCGACGAGATGAGATATCTCGTCTGGAGCTGTTAAAGGGTTAACAGACCTAACTCTGTGCAACTTGTGGCGGGCTTGAAGATGGTAAAGCACAATGCCAGATATATTCAATGGTCTTCTCTGATGAGCATGGCAACAGTAACATTTATACTGGTGCTACCAACCACTTATTTAACTTTACTTAAATAATCTATTAAAAAAGGTCAACAAAAAAAATGAATATCTCGAATCATTATTAAAATTATTTTTATTTTTCTACTAGTTTCATCTTCATTTCCATTACTTTAAGTTGATTCAAAAAATTTTACATAACCAATTTTATTTCAAATTAAATTATCTAAAAAATTGTGATTCTATCTCTATCTCAAGTATTAACCAAGATATCTGCATTTTTTTAATTTTCAGCCTTCAATAAACTCCCAAATTATCAATTCAATACAAATGGTTGTAATCGAACGATATGAATAAGCCAATATACCATGAACTGCCTTTTTTCAGCTGAAATACCAAATATTGTGTTCAACAAATCATTTTCAGATGAGATACATGCAAGTTCTGATAACTACTACTAACTAATATTTGAGTGATTGAGATGAAAATTATTTTGGTTCATTATAAATTGCAGCCCTAGAAATAGCAAATAGTTTTCAATATAATTAATTTATTATATTCCGATATATTTCAGTAATTGGTTTTCTTTCCAATCAAGTATATTTCTATCTACTCAACTCTGAGAGGTTGGCTGACCTGTTTGATTACTATACAGATGCTTTCCGTTGTTCAGTTTCTTAATATGTAAATTGACTGAAGGATTTCTCGTTATCATTTGTATCTGTTCTCTTAAATTCACGGTGGTGTTGTAACGCAACACCCCTGTTGTATCTATAGTATAACATCACCTGGGAAATCTGCTTAGTTTACACAAGTTTTAAAATTTTTGTATTTCTTTAGGTGGAGTGACAAGTAAAAAGTACGTAGTAGACCCATCAGTTACTGGTGGGATACCAGGAGGGTTTAGAAGTAGCAGCACCCAGCCGTACGGTCAGAACTACCAGCCATCTCCAGGTTTCCAGCCATTCCAGCCGCCAGGTTCATCAGCATATCAGCAAGGCGCTGGATCTGCATTCAAGCCTCCAGGGAGCTTTGCTCCGTCAGTCCCATCATCGGGATTCCAGTCTCCTACTCCCTCCAGTTTCCAGCCACCTCCCACATCATCGTTCCAGCCTCCAGGAGCATCATATCAATCTTCTGGGTTTCAGACCCCTGGCTTTTCGGCAGTCCCATCTCAAAATGCCGGGGCGCCGCCACAAGCCCAGCTTTTCAAACCTCAAGGTGAATATATTTTCATTTTATTTGTATTTTTTTCCTATCAGATTGTTCCAATATTTCTTATCTCTGATATTTAAAGGACAACCTCATTCTATTTATTTAATTCACACTTCCATTGATTTTGGTAGTTTCTGTTTACCACGTATTAGCAGATTTCCCTTAAAGGAAATCAGCTAATGAGGTCATACTCATAACACAGTTTTCAAAAAATTTCCTCAAATATCGATCAATCCTGCTCAGGAATTGACAAAAATGAAGTCTGCTCAAAATTATATATTAGTTAAAGAGTTACTGCTTGGTTCTAGAAGAGTTATACCCAAGTCGACTGCATAATATCTTTAAGGCCTTAGTATAAAGACAGAAGAAATAAGGAAAATGTCAACTATGATTCTAAAAGTATCTATTAGGACAGTGAACTTCCATTCATATCATAATATAGTAACTTAAGCTGCTCCCTTAGTAACATCCCCAACAGAAAAGAAAATTTATATAATATTAAATAAAATGGAAATACTTCCCTTAAATAAGGAGGCTGGCCTTGATAGGTGCCCCCCAAAAATGGGGTAGCTTAATTTGTTTGTTATATTTATAATTTTTTTTTTGGTTATGTAATAATAATTACCAATCTCAATATTTAAATGTTTTGTGTAAAAATAAAGATCTAGTTTGGTATGAAGTAAAATCTGACTGGGGAGGAGTTTAGAGGGGGGAATTTTTAACATTTGAAATATCTCTGTTATTATTCATTAGTATGATTGAAAAATTGAAGAACCAATCTTTTGTAAATTTAATTACCTACAAATGTTGTTGTATACAAATTTTAACTAATATGAATATTAGACAAGATATTTTGATTTTTTAGTTTCCAGCCTTCAGTAAACCCCACTCATCTCATATTAACAGTGAGAAAAATGTGTACCATTCTAAGCTTAAATACCAAATATTGTTTTGAACAGGCCTTTATTATTCTAATTGTATAGAATATTTTGTTTATCATGGATAGATTTATTATAACATATGTTCTATGATGTGTTTTGCTTCGATACATTGGAACAGAGGTATTTTATATCACATTTTGAAATGAAATGCAACCAAACGTGTGGGAAATCTGCTTAGTTTGTGCAGCCCCCTTTTAGCAATCAGCTATTGAGGTCGTACTTATGATGCGAGTTTTGAAAAATTTCTTCAAATGTCCATCGATCCTACCCAGGAGATGACGAAAATGAGGTCCGTTCAAAAAATTATATATATATATATATATATATATATATATATATATATATGTTTGTTAACACTCTAGCGGTCGTAATTTTGTTTGATCGTTACCAAACTCGTAATTTAATAAAAAAAAAGGAAGATCAAGTTCGTTGATGGCTGAAATCGGACCAGTGGGAGGAAGGATTTTTGAAAATTCAAAATATCTCAGTTACTAAATAGAATGAATCTTATTGGAAATTAAATTTACTATAAATATTGTTCTATACATTTATTCTGTATCTTAAATATTAACCGAGATATTTGCATTTGTATTATGCGTGTGGTTGGCAGGAGTCAGCTATGTTCGGACTTTCGGCCGAGAGCTCTGGCAGCCATTTCCGTAACTATTTGTCCCTCGTGAATAGGTTTAGAGGTTTCTTACTACTACAGTTGTTATTTGGCGGATTTCTCTATTGTAAAACTTCACGTGGGAAATCTACTTGGTTTATGCAGCCCCTGTGTGACGGACTTTTTTTTTATTCGCATTAGCTGTGACTACACAATAAATTTAATTTATTGTCTTAACTTACTAAATAGTCATATTCATGGTGTGAGCACTGGTTTGCTACTTGTTATCAGCCTCGATGAAGCCTATCTAGATGAAAGATGTTAAGACATACAGATTATTTATTTTAAGATTAATTATTTAGGGGACATTAACAAAAGTGCAAACATTTTCAACAATATTTAATAAATGTTAGCGGCATTAATGCATATTTAATGTTGTTTACAGCTCCTCCTCCACCAACCAATCAAGTATTATCGAGTCAAAATGCAGCCCCTTCTGGATGGAATGATCCTCCTTCAATAGCTCCAAAGTCTCAGCCAGTAAGTTTGAATTGCTACTTATAATTTAGAATCATTCCTTGTTTTTTTATTTATTACACACTATGTTTCACAAATTATACAGGTTGTAACAGACTTTAGTCCACAAACTCTGAGAGGTGATTCGAGACACTATTTCCTTAAAAAAAAGTTCATATATGATTTGGTCAGGTTCTCACTTGTTTGGGTGATATTATAGTTATTTTGGTTTTTCAAATTGGACCTGTTTTTCCCGTAGAACAAGCCATAACTCCAGAAATTATTTCAATATCTCTGAGTTTACGACTCAAATAATAATGGGAATAACTTTCCTTTAAAATGATGCCCCAACCAAAACCACATGCAATTGTAAAGGAGGAATTAAGGAAGTTTAATGAAAATAAGTAACAACATTTTCTTCCTTTGTAATCTTTATTCTTTTATTGCTCCACTATCTGAAGGAATGGCTTTAAGACTCAAACTTCAGAAAAACTTCTACATTTAGTAAGCTGCAAATCTCTGCTTTTCGTTTTCATATCCCAACAATATTCTTCATCACGAATATTACAAGGAGCGTGCTGGAGCATTGTTGCAATGGAGGAAACAGGGCTTTTATCTTAAAAATAGCCTTAGGTTTCTGCAATTTCGGTGAATTTAAACAGGCATTGTTCAGCATATATTGCTATTGGGCTTCTCTTGTTTCAAAATGGTACAATCTACATTTCCACTATCACTTCCTTCTTTATGGAGCAGGATTTTGTGATAGCTATAGCTATAACCAATATAGATGTGATTTTAATGAAATTAAAAATAATTTAAAAAAAAGTAGTTTTTTAAATTTTGGTGTGATAAGTGGACAAAATTTGACAATGCTGGTTTAGCATATAGATATTGCACATTAAAGAAAAAGGAACCTCTTGAGGAGGAGCGTCATTGCTCGAAACATGCTGGGGATAAAAATAAATTGCATAAATTAAGAAAAAAGTTTTAGTTTTGGATCCAGTATGGCTTCACTTTCAAATTATATGTTTTATATATATATATATATATATATATATATATATATATATATATATATATATATATATATATATATCATGGGAGGAGGAGAGGGCCACCCTTAGATCAGTGGAACTCATCTGCCTTTGACAGTCTAAGCGTAGAACCATCGTGCATGGTCTGTAATTGAATGGATAACATCATAGTTATTTCACTGGTTCACTACTGGAGCGTGCTGGTGACGCGAGGAGTAAATCAGTCTGACAGCCCGTCAGTATGACAATGGACATTGACTCTCCTAGATACCATCAGCTAGCAAACTGGCATTTGATGATAAGACCACTGTCTGCCTTCTGGTTATAATTAGGCCCGTCAGTCTATTGGAGACAACTCATTCCAGGTCCTCCTTGGTTAACGGGGATTGTATGTCGAGATGATCACTCACTACGTAAAAACTCTGATCACGAATGCCTCAAGTTCAAACAGCTCAAGGTGGCTAAAGATCTTAAAGGTCAAATATATATATATGCACACACTCACACATATATAAATTAATTTTATACATAATTTGGATACTAAATTAAATATATAAAAACGTACAAAGCAGAATACATCTCTAAATACACTCCTTAACTGGAGTAGCTTACAATATATGTCTTAGCAATTGTTTTCAAAATATTTTATTTTTTAATTGTTTTTTAACAGTGAGGAGTCTGATATAATAAATGCTTTATACTCCCATACCTTCTTGATGTGTGGGTTTTTGTAGTTTTAATTTTGTTCTTAATGGAATAGCCAGTACCAGAGATGTCTGCAGTCCATTCAGGTGTCAAGATTCTTCGAGGTCACAGCCAGGTAGAGTTTGGTTCATTGTGCATACAGCATCCATATTTGACCGTGTTTGATCAACTTACATCCGAAAGCCTATTTCAAAATTATATATTTCCTTTTTTTTTTTCCTTGAATCATTTCAATTTAATTAAATCAGTTATTTACAAAGACTACATACATTCAAGACATACAATAAGGACAAATTGCAGTAAATTATTATTCATCTTTGCTTAGTTATTTGACTATTCACATTAAATCTTGATGGCGGGTACTAATAATACGGTTTATTCATTTATATTAGCCTTCATTAAAACATCGCTCTAAATGTTTCATGGTTTCTTCTCTAACCTCTTCAGGGGCTTAAATTTTCAAACACCTTGTCTACTTTAAGGCTCACTACTGTAGCTCCAAAAGTATTTTTCTGAGCAGGGTTCTGACTCATTAAGGGCAGTTACTGGTACATAACTCATCCAAAATAGCCTTTGTTGATGAAGTGGGTTTTAATTTATAATAGAGATTTTTAAAATAAAGTGAAGAAACTAAATTGATGCTTAACTATTTCCAAAAGTTCATAAAATGTTTTGCTAGATGTCTCGAATTCTTTTTATGCAGTAAAATTTTATATTTAAACTGAATATAAACTATAACTGTGTATGGCAAAAATTTGTGCCAAAAAATTATCAATTTATTGATTAATAATATTAATATTAATTTATGCATATCAAGATGCTACCAAATTAACGAATCCTTATAGCTAGCTACCTTACAGCTAAATGACCAAAATTGGTCTAGATTTTCGAAACAAATAGGAAGCTTTATTTTTAAGAGTGTTCTTAAAACTTAATATGTCCTAATCTCTTTCAATTTTTAATGTTTCACTAAACAAAAAATAAATAAATTGGCCGAGTATTGAGTTCACTTGCACTAAAGATAAAGTATTCATTGTATTGAAGTTCCTAAAACACTTGGCAGATGCTGAAGGTAGTTAAAAGGAATAATGAGCCCATTTCTTATTTGTTAAATCCCTAATTCTCGGTATGGACCTAACCTCCGGTCATCATAAATTCAAATTCAGCGTTCATCCTACCTCGATTTTGGTATTTGAAAATTCAAATACTTGTAAATTTAAAATAGAGTACTTTAAAAAAATTCATTGTGAAAATATGGCCTATTTTACGTCACTTTAACTAACCTTGGCGGATGATCAAAAAAAGAATGAAAACTTCAAATGATTATGAAAAATCACTTTTATTTCTCTACTAATTTGGCATACATATGACACTTTATCAGGAGAAATTCTACTACAAAAAGGCAACTAAACTAAGGACTACATCTTTCTCTATGACCTTCCACTAGCCTTGCCAGTCGGAGAATGGCTTACAAAGTATGGCGGCTCTAGTCAGCTGATTTATATCGATACATCCCAAAATAAAAATATAACGATTATCCCTAATGAAGTGTAATCTAAATAGTAAATGACCACATGATTAAATACAACCTCAACTTAGATTTTGAAAAAGTTAGTATAATAGAAAAATAAAGAAATATAAGTAAGAGGAGGATAAAAGAGAAAATGTACATAATAAAAAATAGAAAAAAGGTGATCAATAAGAAAACAGAGGTAATTCATGTGAATTTTTATTTATTAGAAACTTTAGTGATAGTTGATCAATTATAAATTTCTCGTTTACTATTTAAACTTCAGTTCATCAGGAATAATCGATATATTTTTATTTCAGGACAAAAGAAAGTATCTATAGGTCTCAAACAGCTATATTTATTCTCTATATTTAAGAATCGCAGACCCTTCTGGGCATTAACAATGCTAAACGTCCGTCACGCAGGGGCTGGGTAAACTAAGCAGACTTCCCACGTGAAGTTTTACAATAGAGAAATCTCCATACGAGAGCCGAACAGTTACAGCTAATGGCCGAACTAGCTTTTGGCGGGAAATCCAGTCATCAGTTATCGGCCCACAATTAATAAAAATGCAAATATCTCGGTTAGTATTTAAGATAGAGAATAAATGTATAGAACAATATTTATAGTAAATTTAATTTACAATAAGATTGGTTCTATACAATTTTTTGATCCGACGTATGGTAACGGAGATATTTCAAAATTTCGAAAATCCCCCCTCCCACTGGTCCGATTTCAGTCATTAACGAACTTGATCTGTCTTTTTGCATAAAACGTTTAAATTTCGAGTTTGGTAACGATCAAACAAAAATTACGACCGCTAGAGCGTTAACAGACAAATACAATATATATAATTTTGAACGGACCTGAGGACCTCATTTTCATCATCTCCTGGATAGGATTGATGGGCATTTGAAGAAATTTGTCATGAGTACGACCTCAATAGCTGGTCACGCAGGGGCTGCGTAAACTAAGCAGATTTCCCACGTGAAGTTTTACAATAGAGAAATTTCACGAGAGCCAAACAGTCAGGAAACGGCTGAACTAGCTTTGGGCGAGAAAGTCACTCTGTCCGTTAGCTGGCCAAATTTAATAAAAATGCAAATATCTCGGTTAGTATTCAAGATAGAGAATAAATATATATAACACTATTTATAGTAAATTTTATTTGCAATAAGATTGTTTCTGTACAATTTTTCGATCGACGTAAAGTAACAGAGATATTCCGAATATTCGAAAATCCTCCCCTCTAACCCCCCCTCCCAATGGTCCGATTTCAGCCGTTAACGAACTTGATCATATATATATATATATATATATATATATATATATATATATATATATATATAAATAATTCCGTCATGAGTACAACCTCAATGGCTGATTTCCCTTAAGGGAAATCTGCTAATAAGGAGAATAAATATAGCTGTTTGAGACCTAAAGATCCTTTCTTTTGTCCTGAAATATTAGCAGATTTCCCTTAAGGGAAATCAGC
Source organism: Riptortus pedestris (assembly GCA_019009955.1). Classification (NCBI taxonomy): domain Eukaryota; kingdom Metazoa; phylum Arthropoda; class Insecta; order Hemiptera; family Alydidae; genus Riptortus; species Riptortus pedestris. The sequence continues at coordinate 10,113,884 of CM032232.1, forward strand.
TATTGAGGTTGTACTCATGACGGAATTTTCGACATTTTTCTTCAAATGTCCATCGATCCTACCTAGTAGATGACGAAAATGAGATCCGTTCAAAACTGTATATATATATCTATATATATATATATATATATATATATATATATATTTATATATATATATATATATATATATATATATATATATATATATTTGTCTGTTACCGCTCTAGCGGTCGCAATTTTTGTTTGATCCTTACCAAACTTCATATTTAAGCGTTTTATGTAAAAAGAAAGATCAAGTTCGTTAACGGCTGAAATCGGACCAGTGGGAGGGGGGGTTTAGAGGGGAGGATTTTCGAAAATTCGAAATATCTCCGTTACTATACGTCGGATCAAAAGATTGTATAGAACCAATCTTATTGCAAATTAAATTTTCTATAAATAATGTTCTATACATTAATTCTCTATCTTGAATATTAACCGAGATATTTGCATTTGTATTCTGCGTGTCACCAATAGGCTATGTTCGGAGTTTCCGACGAGAGCTCTGGCTGCCGTTTCCATAACTATCATCCCTCGTGAATAGGTTTAGAGGTTAGGTTAACTGTTTTTTGGGCTAGATACTACTGGGTTATTACGCCCTAAATAATGTTTTTTTAGGTTTAGAGGTTTCTTACTACTACAGTTGTTATTAGGCAGATTTCTCTATTGTAAAACTTCACGTGGGAAATCTGCTTAGTTTACGCAGCCCCTGCGTGACGGACTTTTTTTAATTGGTCTCAGTAAGGATTAGATGCAAATATATTTTTATTTCATGACGTATTGGTATATATATATATATATATATATATATATATATATATATATATATATATATATATATATATATATATACTTTGTAAGCCATTCTCTGACTGGCACAGCTAGTGGAAGGTCATAGAGAAAGATGTAGTCCTTAGTTTAGTTGCCTTTTTGTAGTAAAATTTCTCATAATTAAAAGTTGCTATTTCTGTGTTAAAATTACTAGTTTTGTGTCCCTATACAAAACTAGTAGAGAACCAAAAATGATTTTTAATAATCATTTGAAGTTTTCGTTCTTTTGATGGCCTTCAACCATAGGTTAGTTCAAGTAAAAAAATTAATGTGAGCTATCCAGCAATGGAATTATTTTTATGGCGGTCATCAACAAAAACGTCCGTGAGAGCGAAAGGAATTTTGAAAATAGGTAATGATTATTCGTAACATGGTAGACAATATGCCAAATTTTATGAGCATATGCACACTATTTGTCTGAAATGACTCTGGCTAGGGCCATTTATTAAGATAAATGAAGTACTTCTATTCTCAACAAATTTTGTAAATAACTTTTCATTCTAAGTTATTAATGACATATGATATGCTACAGTTATTGGAAAATAAATCCTTATGGAGTACACCAGGAACATAACTGTTACACTTTCTGATATACAACCCCTATTATTTTCTTCTATAACTTTCAGTCTGCACTATCATAAACATTAAAAGCTCTTTTCTTTTTTTTTAAACAGTTAAATATTTTACAAAATATGGCTCCAAATTGCAATTGATTTTTCCTATTCCCTTTATCCTTCCTTAATTATGAAATTATATTCATTCTTAGTGATTTTATGTGACTGGGACCACATATATTTTGTTTTTGTTTTTTTCTTTAGAATTTAGCTCGAAGATTGATTATTTAACTGGATAATATGTTTTATTTTGTTTTGAGTGTTTTTTTTAACTATTAAAGAAATTGTGATATTTAAATAAATGCATGTCCTAATTAATTAATAATTTAAACATATATTTTATGCTCTCAGTAATTAAGATACAATATGATTGATTATTCCATTAACAAGGTTAGCCAGGTAAAATTACTTGAAGGGGAACGGGACCTGCAGTTTATGGATCCTAGCTTCTTGACCACATAGCATGGTCAAGATAATGACAGAGGTCCAGGTCCTGCAATGAATGTAGCATCTGGTAGTTAGTAACATATTATGTTAGACCCGGAACCTTAAATTGGTGATCGTCAAACACTTCGCAGAATTTTTCTTTATAGAATTGTATTGATTTTCCATAAATATAATTCTTTTCATTTTGTATTTCCATTCATCATTCCAGGACGGCACCGAGTGGGCCATAATTAATGTTCAACTTCAAAGCACTCTCCCGTTCCGATGAGGATATTACTTTTTTATCATAAAGAAAGCGATTGCTTTTGGAGTTATCCTTGAGATGCTTCGTCTCTTAAGCCATTCCTACTTTTTTTTATATTCAATTCATTCCTATCAATATTTGTATCTAGTCTCTTAGAGCACTCGCTAATTTCATATGTAGAAGAACTAAACTTTATCTAATTTAGAAGATTTTATTTGTAATCGATTGTCCTCAACAAACTCCTCCAAAAATCTCTTCACCTTCCTCCACTAAACTCTCAAAAATAGTCACTGATTGGACTAATAAGAGTTGTTTGGTGACCCTGATATCAGCACATATTGCTTTGATTTGGGTACTTTGGAAGAATATAGTCCATCAGTTTAGTATGTGGTGTCCAAAAACAGTATCGTGTATTTGTTAGTTTCATAAAATAAAAACTACAAGTATTTTTTTTATTGTTGTTTTTGAAAATTAAAAATTATTTCAAAATGGAAATTTTATCCAAATCGTGACCGTTACTCTGCTGGCACTCTTGTAATCTGAAACGAAGATTTAAGGTGACACATAGCCCTCAGTATTACTGCCGTATCTCACCTGCTGTTTTGTTTCAATTGCATTAGGTTTGTCTCATTATCCTTACTTTTCAGGTATCCCAAATGAAAAGTCAGCGGGCTAAGTTCGGGGCTTTTAATATGCCAGTTGTTGTTACCTCTATGTGAAATGACCTTATTAGGAAATAATTTGTTAACATCTTCAATTGATTGATTCGATGTATGGCAAGTGGCCCCATCTTGTTTTGGAGTCACGTTCTTGAGTTGAAACTCTTGCAACTCTAGGCCCAAAAGGTTTTGCTGCATATCACATACAGTCCCTATTCATATTGAGTTCATTTGTTTTCTAAACAAATTTTAGCGTTTTACCATCACACCTGTAATTTCGAATATTCGAGTCCATTTTGTAGTGCTATTGTCTCGGTGCATTACGTGTTCGATAATAAGCTTATACATAATCCGTCCTTGGTAACTGCAGCTCCAAATCATTTTCAGTGCAATAATAAATACCCGATACTCTTTTTGGACACCTTTTATATCAGATAGGATGAGGAGGAGAGAAAGGCAAGGCTCTTTCAGAGGTAGCTGTGTTACATGAAGGATTACTTTCTTACGCTGGGCTCTAGAATGGTTTTATATTTACCTTGGCCCGACAGGGATGTCCCTTTCATTTCAATCTATTGTCTTTATCGACCATGGAAGATAGTATTTTATTTACTTATTTTTCTTTCCTTTTTTCAGAAAACAGAGCCAGTGTCGCAGGCACCCATTACCCATCCGCTATTTGGAGCCGCCCCACCAGGGCATGACTTGCATGGTGCTCCTTATCAGAACCAAGGGCAGCAGCAGTTCCAGTCCCAAGCAGCACCCTTCCATCCTCCGGGTCAAGCTCCAGGCCAGTTCCATCCTCCAGGTCAAGCTCAAGGCCAGTTCCATCCTCCAGGACAAACTCCAGCTCCTTTCCAGCCTCCAGGATCAACTCCAGCTCCTTTTCAACCTCCAGGATCAACTCCAGCCCCATTTCAACCTCCAGGATCAACTCCAGCTCCTTTCCAGCCTCCAGGATCAACTCCAGCGCCTTTCCAACCTCCAGGATCAACTCCAGCCCCATTCCAGCCTCCAGGATCAACTCCAGCTCCCTTCCAGCCTCCAGGATCAACTCCAGCGCCTTTCCAACCGCCCGGCCAGACACCTGCTCCATTTCAGCCACCGAGTCAAGGGCAAGTCCCATTTCAGCCACCTCACCAACAGCAGGCTTCATTCCAACCACCACCTTCATCGAGACCTCCTCAGGTGAGGATTAAATAATGTTTTTATAAGCAATTGGCCAATGGGAACTGAAAAATGAAAATACCCAAAACCAAAAAACGACCGTCATGCAGGGGCCGTGTTAACTAAGCAGATTGCCCTCGTGCACCACCTATTTGCATTTATATCAAAATGTAAAAATTCAATGAGAACAATATTTTGTATTTAGGCTTCAAATGAAGTGGTTTCTAAAATAACAGCTTATTGTTAATATGACATGAGTAGGAGTGGGGGTTTCCTGGGGGCCGAAAACTAATAAATGAAAAATATCTCAGTTAATATTTGATATAGTGAGAAAATGTAAAAAAAAAAAAAAAACATATTTATAGAAAATTATATTTGCAATAAAATTGGTTCTATCCAATTTTTCGATCTGACTCATAATAATGGAGATATTGTTACGTTTATTACAAAAATAATAAACGATATTTATGAGAGTTCTTTTGGATTGCAAAATTAAACACACAGGCTTTAGAGTTTTTATCACTGCACAATTTATTTAACAATGCACTACACACTTGGTTAATTATTCTTAACTACTGCTCACAGTACGCACTGATCTTCACTGTTCTTCTTATTGCACTGTCCTTTGAAACATGGCACTACATTGTTTCTCATATAAAACACTTTACTATGCAGCATTAAAATGCACTGTTCACTAAAGCATCACTGAACGGACTATTGTTCACTTGAAGAGAGCAGAGAACAAACTAACAGTCCGGGTGGGCATGAGCCCTTTTATAGCTCAGCGGCAAACATCAAAGAACACTATCTAGATCTAGGAAGGGATATTGTTAAGAACAGGCTAGACCGTCTGTCAGTTCCTTTCATCTACTGCGTACTTCTTAAATATGTGATTAACTCTGTTTAATTTTTCATGTACATAGTTTTCGCAGCACTATTATTATTTTCGAAATTCCTTCCCCCTCTGAATCCCCCTCCCTTCTCCTTGTCTGATTTCAGCTGTTAATGAACTTGATCTTTGATTTTACATAAAACGCTTAGATATCGAGTATGCTAACAATTGAACTAAAATTGCGGCTACTAGAGCGTTGACAATGAAATATATGTATACAATTTTGAGCAGACCGCATTTTTGTCATCTCCTGGGTAGGATCAATGGACATTTGAGGAAAACTTTTTCTAAGCTTAAATACCAAATATTATTTTTAAGAAACCTTTATTATGCAAATTCGTTGGGTGATGACATCATCAATTAAGATTTCACGTTTTGGTTTTGAAAATGTTTATTTGATCTGAACCATACTCGATATTTAACCATTTCAGTCATCACAAAAGATCATATTTTTTAATGGCCGAGATCGAACCAGGAATATGGGTGGTTTAGAGAAGAGAGGGGAATTCAAAATATCTCTGTAATTTTGATTAGGATTGTAAAAGCTTATAGAATCAATTTTGTTAAACTATGCTCTACAATTGTTCTTCTATGCATTTTTTGTAACTCAAATATTAAGCAAGTAATTCGTATTTTGTTGTTTTCAGTCAGAATAGACAGTAAAGATGAGATCACTAATGTGTCTTACCAGCATGTGGCAAATCTGCTTAGTTTACGCAGCCCCTGCGTGACAGACTTTTTTGGTTTGGGTAAACCCCTTCTTAGCTAATATTGCACTTTTGAAAATTCCTCACCTTCAAATGTGTTTTGACTTATGCCTAACTGTAGAGTGGCGTAGAAGAAAAAACAATGAAAACACACATTAGTTTTTATTTACTTATTAATGAACCCAAATTAAAACCAAAATGAAATTAAGTATTTATGTATTGCAAGATCCACATTTCCATTGCTTCCAACCTATTATATTCCCTTTTGTGGAGAGTCCAACTTTCGCTCCCGTAAAGCAGTACACTCCATATGAAGGACTTTACACACAATTTTTTTTGTATCCAATCATGTATGATTATTAGTTAAAATGCTTCTTTTGCTTTGGAAGGCTTGTTTAGCAAGTGCTATTCATCTATCGACTTCAGCTCTGCTATCATTGTGTTCAGTGAAAATGCTCCGTAGGTAAAAAAAAAAAAACTTCACTTTTTCAAGCACAATCTTTCCAATTCTAACATTTATATTTCCTTGGCTTTCTTTCTTCTCTACTACCAAAATGTATGTTTTATGAGTATTAATTTTGAGTTTAAACTTATCTAGAGCGCCCTTTAAGTACCATTACAAAGTAAAACATAAAAGACTCAGGTTTCTACAGTTAAACATGAACAACATGGCCAGGACATTAATGCACTTGGTCACTGAGTTATCATTTTCTACCTAATACACATCAAGTATAATTTGCATATTAAGTATTGTTTTATTTTTTACTTTTCTATTAATTAAACATTGTATTTATTATTCAGGCCCCACCTTCCGGCGGATATGGGGATCCACCTACATCAAAGACTCCAGACATGCCTAAACAAAAAGGACCCATACCTCAGAGGTATTTGCACATACAAACAACCTTTGAAGACTTGAGAGGAAAATGTGCAATGGCGTCACAGAATAATCCAGTAAGTATTACTCAAATCTCTCTCTCTCTCTCTCTCTCTCTCTCTCTATATATATATATATATATATATATATATATATATATATATATATATTGATTTTTTTCTCGAAATTTCATGAGAATTTATTTTATTCATATGCCATTGAAATGATATTAACCATTTTTTGCTTTGTTGTCTGTTTGTTTGTTTATTTATTTGTTACTTTCCCCCCCTTAAAGTACTAAGCAGAATTTTATGAAACTCGTATGTATATATGCACCCATACATGTATGTGTACGAACCCAACTTAAACTTTAGGCTATACTAATATTCTCAGAAACGAACAGGAGTGGGGTTTATAAATGAAGCATGAAATGAAAAATCGCGATATTTAGTTTCCTATTGGTTTTTTCACAAACATATTTTTCCCCCGTACAGAATTTGTTTATTTTGTAATTTAAAGTAACTTTTATGATGTACACTTTTGTTGTATAACGAAGTACAAACAACATTTAAGCTAAAAACTATAGCAGAAGTCAAAATTTTTTCGTCACAAAAGACTGAACCAAATTAAACAAAACTTAAGGGAATTCTTCTATAAGAAAAATGGTTTGGGGCCTTATACCTAAAGCTCTCCCTTAGCAGTTGAGGTAAAAGGCTTGAGTGTACATATTTAGAAAAAAATATTGCAAATGAGAAGCTATTAACTTTGGGCACGACACTATGTGTTTTAATATTATATTACATTTTCAATAAAAAGCATGGCATTCTCTAATTGTTATGAAAAGAAATTATAATAAAAAAAAGATATGTTCATATTTATTCAATTTACCGAGCACATTTAGTAAAAATACAAATTGATGGCAAATATTAAGAAGCTTTGATGAAAAATAACTAGATATCATATAATTAGATCCGGTTGTCTTACAATTGAGTCGTAAGAAGAAAAATGAGCTACATTTTAAATTTCATCTACCTTGAATATATCAAACTTTCGAACATAACATGTATACGACCATACCAAATTAATCAAAATTAATTTGAATATTTTAAGTAATGCATAAGTAAATAATTATTATTCTTTTTGAGCCTCTTGTATCTATTTTTCTAAAGGGCCATGGGACCCAGTGGGACGCATAGATACTACTCCCGTCTTCTTCCCACCAAGTATTTCGTTCACTGGGCTTTTTGAGCAGCCGTTGCCCTATAAAGGGTGAAGTCCTGAATTCATGTTGATGCCTCTAATCTAACTCTGTATTTGTGACTTAAACTTTATCATTACGTAGTTAATTATTTTTCAATTTATCTATCCTTTTTTTTTGTTTTTTAGCTTATGAGGAGAAAATTGGATGATGTAGCAAAGAAACTAGAGGCTCTGTATGACAGCTTAAGAGATCAAAAGGTAAACATTATATTCTGATTTTCATTATTTTCTTTGTAACATATAAACATGCCTTTCATCATATTAAATCTGCGTCCTCTCTTTCGATACATGGAAATTGTAAAAATCCTTAATACACCAATCGACTAATAAGGGAGGTGAAACTGTATGCATGTAAAGTATAGTAGTTCCTCAATAATGCTTTTTGTTTTTGCTGAACTACGATTCAGGACGGAAGGGGTAAAATCACATCTTGAAAAAACTTGGTTTGTTATATTTCTGAGTAAATATTGTTAAATCGGCTATAGATATTACAATAAAGCTTCAAATGGTAGTTTTATGGTTTTTACTGTACTTTAAAACTGTGCAATGAAATTTTCTTTAAATGTCATGTTTTGGAGAAAAAAATTTCCCTCCCCCTGAGTTTTTAAATTTGTTTTATAATGAATCATATAACATATTTAACAACAAATCCAACCATATATCATAAAGTTGTATTCCGATCATATTTATCAAAAATTCCGTCACGCAGGGGCTGCGTAAACTAAGCAGATTTCCCATGTGAAGTTTTACAATAGAGAAATTTCACGAGAGCCGAGCCATTCAAGGAAACTAGCTTTTGGCGTGAAAGTAACTCTCGTCCCTTAGGCGCCCAAATTTAATAAAAATGCAAATATCTCGGTTAATATTCAAGATAGAGAAAAAATGTATATAACAATATTTATAGTAAATTTAATTTGCAATTAGATTGCTTTTGTAACATTTTTTGATCCGACGTATAGTAACAGAGATATTTCGAATTTTCGAAAATCCTCCCCTCCAAACCCCCCCCCCTCCGTCCCACTGGTCCGATTTCAGCCGTTAACGAACTTGATCTTTCTTTTTACATAAAACGACTATATATCGAGTTTGGTAATGATTAAACAAAAATTGCGACCGCTAGAGTGGTAACTGACAAATATATATATATATATATATATATATATATACAGTTTTGAACGGACCTCATTTTCGTCTTCTACTAGGTAGGATCGATGGACATTTGAAGAAAAATTTCGAAAATTCCGTCATGAGTACAACCTCAATAGCTGATTTCCCGTATGGGAAATCTGCTAAAATAAACTAAAACTCCCTTTATTGTATATCACTGTACACACATCTCGTTCATCGCTTCATGACTACGGCAACAGTTTCTTCTTCACAATCTCGTAGAGACGGCTATAAATTATCAGCAAATAAATTGCATATTGAAATTTATGAGTATTATTTACGTGTGTGTATAAACATTTATTTTATTTTAATTGGCTGTTCCTAAAAACTTTCTAATTTTTCCTTATAGCTAGAAATATTGAAGGACTTTCTTTGTTTGTCTTTTCTTCCCTCTCTTCTGTCCTTCTTGTAAACTTATCATTTTTTTGCGATAGTAATGCAACCTATGCTGCACAAAACAGTGATTCTCTCATCTCATTTTATGTATATTTATGTGGTTTATAAAATAGTTAAACATGCCAGTATTTTATAAATATAAATCGGAAACATTTATTTTACCCTTTCAAATCATAGCTTTTACTCAATACCTCAGTTAACTCATTATCATTGCTAATGTAAAATTGCAAATAGAAAAGTCCAAATAGGAAGGAGAAAAAACAGGAACCAGCTTTTTCGTGGTCTAGACTAGGGTCTTAACTGTATGCCTGTAAAAATAATAAACATTACTCCCAATGGTATTGTGGTGATACCAAATAGAGCCATGAAACCTCGTCCATGAAATTGGATCAACTTCCCATATATTCTACAGAACTGGCAGCCCAAGTTTTAATAAAGCCCTTTTATACGCACCTGTCGGTTATCGTAAGGACACGCATTAAATCATATTTTAAGAAAAAAAAAACACTTTATTATTTAAAATGGATAATGTTATACATGGATGAATACTTATTACTAACATTCCAAAATGAAAGTCTGCCGCAAACGTACTATTGTATCTGGTGCGTACTCATTATCACTAGGCAATTGAGAACTTAGTGCAATTAGGGAATTACTAGCTTTAGTTTTTAGCAGATTTTCCTCAAGGGAAATCAGCTATTGAGGTCGTACTCATGACGCGAGTTTTCGAAAATGAGGTCCATTCAAAATTATATATATATAAATATAAATATATTATATATATATATATATATATATATATATATATATATATATATCTGTTAACACTCTAGTGGTCACAATTTTTTTTTATTGTCACCAAACTTAATATTTAAGCTTTCTATGTAAAAAGAAAGATCAAGTTCGTTAATGGCTGAAATCGGACCAGTGGGAGGGGGGATTTTTGAAAATTCGAAATATCTCCGTTATTATGCATCGGATCGAAAAATTGTATAGAATCAATCTTATTGTAAATTAAATTTACTATAAATATTGTTCTATACATTTATTCTGTATCTTGAATATTAACCGAGATATTTGCATTTGTATTGTGTGTGTGGTCGGCAATGTTCGGGACTATTCGCCAAGAGCTAGTTTGTCCGTTTCCATAACTATTTGTCTCTCATGAATAGGTCTAGATACCTTACTACTACTGTTATTATTAGGCAGATTCCTCGATTGTAAAACTTTACGTGGGAAATCTGCTTAGTTTACCGTGACGGACTTTTGTTAAAGGAGAAAGGACTGAAGGTCAATAAATGAAAAGCACTTGAGTTATCTCCACTGATTTATTTTCCTCCACATATTTTGTGTCCTCTATTATGCCTCTCCAGGAGTAATACACTTATTATAAAAAGATTCGACCTTACTACCTCAGCAGTCACATCAAGACTAACAATAATTGAGATGTACTATTCAGCTGATAATATCTATACATTAAAATGATGAAAAATGTAAAAATCGATTGCCTAAAAAGTTTCAAGTTTTAAAAAAGAAGCATTGCTACATCTACATCTTAACACATTGTATTTTGTTTCTTTGGCTTTTAATTTATTTTTTATACTACTGAAACTTATACTGACGTTGTATCAGCGCTCGCCTGTACGTTTGGGTATAAAATCAGTAAATGTTTCAATCGTATAAAATAAACTGTTTTGCCTGTGAGAAATTTTAAATAGGTGAATTGTCACAGATCTTAAAGAAATAATTGATACAACATTGCAGAAATGCTGATAATTTAGAATATGGCATCTTTGGCCAACCATTCCTTGACATTTAAACATTAATTTAATTTTGACGAGGTAGAAATATTAGTTAATGATGGAAGCGTTACCAAGTGGAAGATAGAAGAAAATAACAGTATTAAAAACAAACTATATATATAGTGAAGAAGAAAATTGTCTTTTCATTGAGAATTAATTCTATTTTTGAGGCTGCGAACTGGGAAGTATTTTCATCGTGAGGACTTTGGCTATCTGCTCCAGTGGTTGGAATGTTTGTTGGTTTGCAAATTTTTGATGGAAATGGAAATTAATGTTGAAATTATCAAAATCTTAAGAATTTCTTTTTTTATACTTAAACTTTTTTTTTCTTGCAATTATATTCCTAATGAATTTATTTCCTAACAACTTTCTGTTTCAGCTCTCGGACTCGACTGTTGAAGGCCTCGAAGATTTAATAAAATGTGTTGAAAGCTCTGACTATCCTTCTGCTTTAAATGTAATTACTCGTTTAGTGTCAGGATCCGACTTCTCAAATGTAGCTTCATTCATGACTGGGCTTAAGATCCTGATTCAAACTGCACATCAGCTGAGGGTCAATTAACATTTTATATTTTTGTTTTGATTTATATTTTAAATTAATTAAAAAGAGAAAAAAAAAGAGTATAGACTGTATAAAGCTTAGGAAACAACAGTATATTGTTTTTTTATGTAATTTTAAATAAAATTATGTGTAAAAAATTACAAAAAGAATATATAAAAATTTAAAAAATGTAAATATATATATGTTAAATAAAAACTAATGAAATTATACAATAATGATTAATTATTGTGCAATATGTGAACTTTTTATAAGCAGCAAAATGACATTTATTTTCTTCTGAAGTATACAATGAATTATTTTTATTCAATCAACAGTTTTTATTTGTTAATGTGCGCTTCATATTGGCCATTGTTAAGTATTGTTACTGTTAAAAGGATTTTGTATTCAAAAAATAATAATTATAATAAAAAAACATGTAAAAATATAACAATAATAAATTATATTTATTTAATTTTGTTTTAATTATTTGTTTAAATAATCCCAAATCATAATCTGTGCTTTAAGCAGATTTCCCTTAAGAGTAATCAGCTACTAAGGTTGTTCTCATGACGCAACTTTCGAAACATTTCCTCAAATGTCATTGATCTTACTCAGGAGATGACGAAAATGAGAAATGATCAATATGTACAGGGTGTCCCAAGTCCCTATGCCACTCCCCTTAAAATCTACAATTATTTTAATATAATGCTGAAACTTGTTGTGCCATAATTGGGGCCCCTGAAGAATCCTTTCAGTCAATATTCAGCCACGTCACCTACTCTAGTACTTCCCCATCATGTTGGCCGATGATTCTTTCCAGGAAGATAACGCACCACTTTCTTTATACATGAAATTGTGCAGGTCAAATTCTTCAAAGGAAAAATCTATTCCTTATACAAATAATTACTGCGTATTTTTTTGAGATAAATTAATTCTAGTTGATGTTTTTTGAAGTAAACATTTTCTTGGATTTATTCAAGAATACTGTTGCGAAAATTAAATATATGAATAATCCTTCAGAGTGAGAGTCGCGTATTTGGGAAGTGCGACGTAGATCAAAGAAGCCGACAGAGAATCCAGATCCTGCTAGACCCGCTTCGAAGGGACCAGACAATTCCCCTGTGATGTATGCCGACGACCTATATAAAGAACCGGCTAGCCACGAGCGAGTCAGTTTTATTCTCACCTGTCTTGATGTTCACATCAGTGCTACAGTGCGACTTATTGCAGTGCAATAAAGTGTTTTTATGTGAAAAACAGTGTTGTGCCGTGACTGTAAGTAACAGTGCAGTGCCGTCTTTCTGTGAATTTCAGTGACCGTGAGTGAATTATTGGACTGTGTAATCTGAAGAACAGTGACGCTATCAGTGTATACTGTGAGTAGTAATTAAGAATAATTACCAAGTGTATTGTGCATTGTGAAATAAATTGTGCAGTGATAAAAACCGTGAAATTTGCGAGTATTTAATTTTGCAATCCAAAAGAACTCTTATTAAAAACGTTTATTACTGGTTTTGGTAATAAAAACGTAACAATACATTTGTTATTTTGTTTATATACTTTTTATTTTTTTTTTAAATTTCAGAATCTATTCCTTTCTCTATAGACATGTGTTAAAGATAATTTCGTGGGCTACAGCTTTTATGTCGCAGCATTCTTCAATAAAATGTGCATTTTCTGAAATAAAGATATATGCATTTTACGGCTAAAGCATGCATCAAATCAAAAATTTCACCTATATAAACTCGTTTTAGAATTTGATTTTCTACAAGAATCCGCCACAAAAAGTAGGGCATTCCATTGAGAATTTCAAAGTTATGGTCGCTGAAGATGGTTATGAGATTAATTATGGACTGAAAAGATTCTTCAGGGGTCACAATTATGGCACACCAAGTCTCAGCCTTTTATAAATACAATTGCAGATTTTAATGGGAGTGGCACGGGAATTTGGGACACCCTGTACATATGTATGTGTATATATATATATATATATATATATATATATATATATATATAACGCCTGTTAACGCTCTAGTGGTCGCAATTTTTGTTTGATCGTTACCAAACTCGGAATTTAATCGTTTTATGTAAAAAGGAAGACCAAGTTCGTTAATGGCTGAAATCGGACCAGTGGGAAGGGGGAATTTGGAAAATATAGATATCTCCGATATTATGCGTCGGATCAAAAAATTGTATAGAATCAATCTTATTGCAAATTAAATTTACTATAAATATTGTTATATACATTTATTCTCTATCTTGAATATTAACCGAGATATTTGCATTTGTATTGTGTGAGTGGTCACACACACACACATATATATATAAATATTGAGGAAATGTTTCGAAAATCACGTCCTCAATAGCTCATTTCCTTGAGGGAAATCTAAAATATAACCCAAATTTTTTATGGGATATGAAGCATTAAAGAATGCTGATGCTAAGCGATTTTGATTAGCAATTCTCTAAAAAAGTCCGTCACGCAGGGGCTGCGTAAACTAAGCATATTTCCCACGTGAAGTTTTACATAGAGAAATCTGCCTAATAACAACTGTAGTAGTAAGAAACCTCTAAACGTAAAACATTATTTAGGGCGTAATAACCCAGTAGTTTCTAGCCCCAAAAAACAGTTACTTAACCTAATTTCTAAACCTATTCACGAGGGACGAATATTTATGGAAACGGCCGCCAGAGCTCTCGGCGGAAAGTCCGAACATAGCCTACTTTGTGACCACACGCAGATAGTACAAATGCAAATATCTCGGTTAATATTCAAGATAGAGAATAAATGCATATAACAATATTTATAGTAAATTTAATTCGTAATAAGATTGGTTCTATACAAGTTTTCGATCCGATGCATAATAACGGAGATATTTCGACTTTTTGAAAATCCCCCCTCTAAACTCCCCTCCCACTGGTCCGATTTCAGCCGTAAACGAACTTGATCTTCCTTATTACATCAAACGATTAAATACCGAGTTTGGTGACGATTAAACAAAAATTGCGACCGCTAGAGAGTTAACAGACAAATATATCTATATATCTTCTATCTATATATAAAATTGTAACCTCTGTCTGTACATTGATTTTTTTTCGCGAAATTTCACGATAACTTTTCGTTTCACATGTCATAGACACCATAACTACATTTTGTTTCTTTCGTGTATGTTTGATTGTTTGTTTGTTTGTTGCCTTTTCACGCATAAACGGCTAAACAGAATTTTATGAGACTTGGTATCTATATTACTACTAACCCAACTTAGACTTTAGGCTATATTAATTTTCTCTGAGACGAACAGGAGTGGGGGTTATAAGGGAAGCCTGAAATTAAAAATAGCTATATTTCGTTTTCTATTGGTTTTTCGGCAAATATGCACATAACAAAAGTTGTTTATTTTGTTATTTAGAGTAACTTTTGTTATATACACTTTTGTCGTATACCGAAGTTTAAATGCGTTATACACTAAAAATTAAAGCGGGAGTCAACAATATTATTTGCCAAAAAAGACTCAACTGAACTAAATCGAACTCGCTATGTGAATTAATACTAACGATTTCCTTATAATAAGCCATACTAACATTTCTAGGGACGGGCAGGAGTGGGGGTTATAAGGGAGGCCTGAAATTAAACATAGCGATATTTCGTTTCCTATTGCTTTTTCAGCAAATACGCACATAACAAAAGTTGTTTATTTTTTTATTTAGAGTAACGTTTGTTTATATGCACTTTTGCCGTATACCTAAGTATAAATGAGTTATACGTTAAAATTTAGCGGCACTAACGGCTGAACTGAAATTAACAAAACTCGGTATGTCAATTAGCATTAATTCTTCCATGATTATAAGTTATATTAAAATTTTTAGGTTCGAACGGGAGGGGGGTTGTAAGGGAGTCCTGAAATAAAAATTCACCATATTTACATGTATGAGACGGGAAATATAAAAAATTATGGAAGACTGTGAAGAATATCGAACAAATAATTCTATTATTAGCAATTCATTCACCGGCAACGACGGGTATTAATCCTAAACATGGGACGGGTAAATGTCAAGTATTGTGCAATGTTAAAAGCCTGCTAAAAAATACCATCACCAGTCAGCCCCAAATGAATTCCCGGGCGAAGCTGGGTATCTGAGCTAGTATATATATAAAAATTGTAACCTCTGTCTGTACATTGATTTTTTTCGCGAAATTTCACGATAACTTTTCGTTTCACATGTCATAGACACCATAACTACATTTTGTTTCTTTCGTGTCTGTTTGTTTGTTTGTTTATTTGTTTGTTTTGTTTGTTACCTTTTCACGCATAAACGGCTGAACCGAATTTTATGAAACTCGGTATGTATATTACAACTAGCCCAACTTAGACTTTAGGCTATATTAATATTCTCTAAGACAAACAGGAGTGGGGGTTATAAGGGAGGCCTGAAATTAAAAATATATGATATTTCGTTCGTTCGATGATATGTGATATTTCGTTTCCTATTGGGGTTTCGGCAAATATGCACGTAACAAAAGTTGTTTATTTTGTTATTTAGAGAAACTTTTTGTTGTATACATTTTTGTCGTATACTAATTATAAAGGAGTTATACGCCAAAATTGTGATAGCAGAAGTCAACAATTTCATTTGCACAAAAGACTCACCCGAACTAAACCAAACTCGATATGTGAATTAGCACTAACGTCTTCCTTAAATAAGCAGTAGATACTAACATTTTTAGGACGGGCCAGGGGAGTGGGGGTTATAAGGGAGGCCTGAAATTAATAATAGTGATATTTCGTTTCCTATTGGGTTTTCGGCAAATATGCACATAACAAATAACAACAAAAATGTATGTTAATATTTTGTGATTAATAATTCAAATCTATGCATAATGCACAGGAAACGGGAAATATGACAATATGGATAACAGTGAAGTCTTACATAAAAAAATAATTTTATTATTAACAATTCCACTGCACGACGGGTATTAACCCTAAACACTGGGACGGGTAAATGTCAAAATATTGTGCAAAGTAAAGCCTTGCCAAAAAAATACCATCACCATTCAGTCTCAAATGAATTCCCGAGCGAAGCCGGGTATCTGAGCTAGTATATATATATATATATATATATATATATATATATATATATATTATATAAAATTGTAACCTCTGTCTGTACATTGATTTTTTTCGCGAAATTTCACGATAACTTTTCGTTTCACATGTCATAGGACACCATATCTGCATTTTGTTTCTTTCGTGTGTTTGTTTGTTTGTTTGTTACCTTTTCACGCATTAAACGGCTGAACCGAATTTTATGAAACTTGGTATGTATATTACATACTAAACCCAACTTAGACTTTAGGCTATATTAATTTACTCTGAGACGAACAGGAGTGGGGGTTATAAGGAAAGACTGAAATTAAAAATAGCGATATTTCGTTTTCTATTGGTTTTTTCGGCAAATATGCACATAACAAAAGTTGTTTATTTTGGGATTTAGAGTAACTTTTGTTATATACCACTTTTGTCGTATACCGAAGTTTAAATGCGTTTATACGCTAAAAATTATAGCGGGAGTCAACAATATTATTTGCCAAAAAAAGACTCAACCGAACTAAATAAAACTCGGTATGTGTATTAGCAGTGAGGCCTTCATTATAATAAACCATACCAACATTTCTATGTATGGGCAGGAGTGGGGGTTATAAAGGGAAGCCTGAAATTAAAAATAGCGATATTTCGTTTCCTATTGGTTTTTCCGCAAATATAAACATAACATTAAAAGTTGTTTATTTTGTTATTTGGAGTAACTTTTGTTATATACACTTTTGTCGTATACCTAAGTATAAATGAGTTATACGTTTTAAAACTTCTAGCGGGCACTAACGGCTGAACGAACATAACAAAACTCGGTATGTCAATTAGCATTAATTCTTCCATGATTATAAGTTATATTAAAATGTTTAGGTTCGAACGGGAGGGGAGTTATAAGGGAGGCCTGAAATAAAATTCACCCATATTTATATGTATAAGAAACGGGAAATATAAAAATATCGAAGACTGTAAAGAATTATCGAACAAATAATTCTATTATTAGCAAATCACCGGCAACGACGGGTATCAATCCTAAACACTGGGACGGGTAAATGTCTAAATATTGTATGCAATGTAAAGCCTGCTAAAAAATACCATCACCATTCAGACTCAAATGAATTCCCGGGCGAAGCCGGGTATCTGAGGCTAGTATATATATATGTATATATATATATATATATATATATATATAGATATATATATATATATATAGTTTTGAACGGACCTCATTTTCGTCATCTCCTGGGTAGGATCGATGGACATTTGAAGAAATTTTTCGAAAATCGCGTCATGAGTACGACCTCAATAGTTGATTTCCCTTAAGGGAAATCTGCTAATATTTGGTGTAACCAAACACTATATACTTGTGTATGTGGTGGGTCCTATTTCAATCATTTTATTAACATGTGATTCATCCGCACAGACAAAATTATAAAATCATTAAAATATTATTTCGCTGAATGATTTTCCAAGTGGGAGCATATCTGCTGATTTGGACAGCTGTCACCTGTTAAGTACCATTTGTCAGAGACTTGAGCCTAAACTAATAAGCACCGTATCACTTCCACCACATTTTTTTGTGGTTTTTATTCACCTCTAAATTCAATTAATTTCCTCTTGAAATACTCATCCTCCTTCTGGACCTGACTTCCACAACAGAATACCACAATTGAAGTTTTTTTTTTATTTTAAAAAAGTCCGTCACTCAGGGGCTGCGTAAACTAAGTAGACTTCCCTCGAGAAGTTTTACAGTAGATAAATCTAGATACTGGTAACGCTTAACACCACCATGAATATTAAGTGAATAAATACAAACGATAATGAGTAATCTTTCAGTCAATTTATATTTTAATAACCTCCACAAGGGAAAGCAAAGCAGCTGGATTGCACACAAACAGATCAGCCAACCTCTCAGAGCTGAATGGGTAGATAGAAATATTCTTCACAGGAAATAAATACAATTACAGAAATATATCTGAATATAATATACTAATTTTATTGAAAACTATTTTATGTAAATACTTATTTATGTCTCTGGTAAGGCTCTATTGGTCTCAATTTTCCCTTAAGGGAAATCAGCTATTGAGGTTGTACTCATGACGGAATTTTCGAAATTTTTCTTCAAATGTCCATCGATCCTACCCAGGAGATGACGAAAATGAGGTCCGTTCAAAAACTGTGTATATATATATATATATATATATATATATATATATATATATATATATTATATATATATATATATATTTTGTCTGTTACGCTCTAGCGGTCGCAATTTTTGTTTGATCCTTACCAAACTTCATATTTAAGCGTTTTTTGGCAAAAGAAAGATCAAGGTTGTTAACGGCTGCAATCGGACCAGTGGGAGGGGGGGGTTTAGAGGGGAGGATTTTCGAAAATTTGAAATATCTCCGTTACTATACGTCGGATCGAAAAAATATACAGAATTAATCTTATTGCAAATTAAATTAACTATAAATTATGTTCTATACATTTATTCCCTATCTTGATATTAACTGAGATATTTGCATTGTATTCTGCATGTGCTTGGCAGCAGTGGCTATGTTCGGACTTTCCGCCGTGAGCTCTGGCGGCCGTTTTCGCAACTATTCGTCACTCGTGAATAGGTTTAGAGGTTCTTACTACTACAGCTGTTATTAGGCAGATTTCTCTATTGTAAAACTTCACGTGGGAAATCTGCTTAGTTTACGCAGCCCCTGCGTGACGGACTTTTTACAATTCATACGCTTTCTGTTGTGGAGGCTTTTAAAATGTAAATTGACTGAAAGATTTCTCATTGTCATTTGTATTAGTTCACTCAATATTCACGGTGGTGTTGAGTTTAAACACATGTTGATTTATCTATTGTAAAACGTCAAGCAAGAAATCTGCTTAGTTTACGCAGCCCCGTGACGTAGCTTACTCTATCAAGTGGTGTGCTTTAAGAATGACAGGGGATGATTGGAACTGAAAGAGAAAGAAAGATTAATGTGTTGTTCTTTGATCTATACCGCCGGGCATCGACCTCTCTACTAGATGCTATACAGCAACCTATTACCAACTTGAAGCTTTGTTCAACCGTTCTCCATAAACTAACTTCTTCCTATTATAGCCCTCCTAAACTTAGTCCTAAAACTATTATATAGTTAGCGTGATGTATTATCATCAATCTGCTGGAAGTTATAGTTATTATACTTTCCAACAGTGTTTGTCTTATAAGTTAGTACTTGCATACAAGTAATAACGTAGCCATGACCCAGAAATGTATACCAACTACTAGCGGGTAGTAGCCAATTTATTTTGAAGTATTTAAGAAATAATGGATTATTTGATGAAGTACTAGCTAAGGTAGATAGATTAAAATAATGAATTAATTAAATAGCTTAAACAACTCACTGAAATATAATGTTAGAAGTGAGAAGACAGAAAGGAAGTCTCCCACCTCTCCTCCCTCAATCACTGTTGCCAACAAACATCCCACTTTTAGCAGATTTCCCTTAAGGGAATCAGCTATTGAGGTCGTACTCATGACGTGGTTTTTTAAGATATCAGTTCTGTTTACATTAAATTATGTTAAAATTTCTTATTACATTTTCTTCACAATACAAAAGTGTTTGTCGAATTGATTTTCCTATTTTAATTAAATAAAGTATTAAATACATTTAAGGAGAAACTGGCATTTCTGATTAATTAATGTTTGGGAAAGTGTCCTCCTTCCAGGCTCAAATTTGAACATGAAAACACTAAATGGTTCCCTTCCATCAAAAGTTGGGGTCTTTATCTTGCTGGAATGTTCTGAAATGAGCCTCACCGGACCTTCTCGAACTTGTAGAGTGTCCATTTGGAATTGTAGCTCACGTATTTCATCGTTCACCTTCCTTTCCAGGCTGGAAATTTTCTCTTCAACATTACTCTTAATACCGCAGTTTTAATATACACTGATGCTTTAAAATTGGTCCTCTATACATTCATTCGTAACTCATATATTAAGAGCTATTCGTATTTTATGTTGCAGCTTTCGGTAAGCACTCTTCGGATTTTTACTTAGAAATAGAGGATATATGGTGAGACGAGATCAGTGTTACCAGCACGTAGGAAATCTGCTTAGTTTACGCAGCCCCTGTGTGACGGACTTATATACTTGATTACGATTTGAGTTGGAGCAAAACCACCTTTCAACAGCATTCTACCTTGTATGCAGATGAGAAAGGTATAAGTATCCATAGATCTGTGACCTCATAGGCAACATTTTGTCAGATCTAATGATTGTGTCAACACGGACGTAGTGTCGGGTATGGCACTTATTGAAACAGGTGTCTCTTGAATTGCCGGCAACATTAACCCTTAATTGGCCAGAAACTCAAAAAATGACTTGAAATGAAAAAGTTTCTTAAAAACACATTATTTGCGTTCCTAATACATAGAATATATAAGGTTTTACTTAATTTTATTTTTCTGAACAAAAATATTACATGGTGTCTTAAAGTACACCTTGGCCAGTACCCTAAAACCTTCGTGGTGTCTTTAAGTACACTCTGGCCAATCACCGTAAATCAATGGTGGTGTGTGTAAGTTATGTAAATAAACTGAAATAGTTTCTAAAAATGTAATTAAATAATTTATTATGTAATAAAAGAAACGTGTTGTAAATAAAATATAAATCCGTCAAAAATATCATTAAACCTTCCATTCATTCAAGAAAACATGGCCTTTTACGGGTGTTACAAAGTTTCACATTACATTTTCGGCATAAAAAAACCGTTTGATTTTGGTGACAGAGTCTGCACTTTCCTTTTGTAGTGAATACTTGTCAATGGTGCATCCCATCAAGTCTTGCGGCATCGGCTATGAGAGCTGCAGCAGTTCTTGGCTGCAATTGGTGGTGTCTAGCCTTTTAGCTCGCCGGTCCAGCAGAATATCCTCTGCAATGTGTATTCGAAATTTTTTTACATTCATTTTTTTTTTTTTAGGGTGTTCCTTTTGTGCAATAGCAATACGTTATTAACCACCAAATCCAATTATTAGCTGAAAATGTTCATGAAATATTTGTGGGAGCGGTAACCTGTTCTATAAAGTGCAACGAACATGTCACTAAGGTAAACACTTTGTTGTCATAACATTTAATGATGCTGATACACTTTTTGTTATCAACGTATTCTTCATAACATCCTCTTCCCTCTTTCACCCTCAATATTGAAATGTTACAATATTTAATTCATTTCAATTTGAAAATTTCCTTCATCCATTTTGGGGCATCCGTCTGCATTTTCTCCTTCATTGTCGCTTTCTTCTTCATCAGAGGTGATACTAAATTTTGGTAGCAAAGAGAAAAATGGTTTCACCTCTACTTTTATACGAATCTGTTCATTAAAATGGTAAAAGTAAGAAATAATATAAATTGCCCTTGGGCAAATTTGTTGGTATTTGGCTAGGGTGAACTTAAGTACACCATCCTTAAAATCCATGCTAAAACTCTATTTCTCTCCTGAATGGAAAATGAAACACATAGGAACTTAAATACAATCCTTTACAACTAATTCACCCATTTTGGTTCATATTTAAATCGAATAGCGTATATTTTAATGAATTAGAAACTTCGCTGGCAACTAGTGTGAAGTAGGGTGGTAAACAATGATGATTTTCTTCAGTATATTGCTTGTAATTAGCTCCAATAACAATAAATGGACTTGTGCCGCATATGTCCATGCTTGGGAGGTTACAGGGATGTGGACTGTGGCCCAAAAGAGGTAAGAATAGAAGCAGTTGCTCTCTGGGAAGGTTAAATGTGAACGGTGTCTTTAAAGACACCTTGGCCAGTTAAGGGTTAAAGACTAATTTAAGCCACTAAATGAAACAGCATTTTTCACATCGGCAGGCAAGGCGATACAATATTTACGAAACCTTGCCTTAATTAAGACATTATAACTCGATATTATACAACGATGTTCTCCAACTTCTTTTTAAGCAGAAAAGTAATAAAATTCCTCGCTCAGGGACTAAACTAAGCAGATTTCATGTGCTTTTCTGGCACATTAGTGATCCTCCATCACAAATTCTGTCAGCAAACCATAATGTACGAGTTACTCGCTTTATATTTCAGTTACGTAAAAATTCTCCCCCCTCCTACTCATGTCATATTAACAATAAGCTGTTACTATTCTCATACCTCTCGGTGGAGACCGTCGTCACTGGCTGATGGTTGAGTACCGCTGGCATTGTGCTATAGATGCGATGGCATCATCTTCAAGCCTGTCAATAGTTGTACTGAGTTGGTTGTCCGTCAGTCAGTGGGTTTTATGCTCTGTTCACCGTATTAGTTGTTTACGTTTAGTCCAGATCTGTTTACTTACCACTAAGATCTGTCAAACGAGGGATGTTGATGTTCAGGTAAATTGTTTTCGTGTGGTGGGTTGTTTACGTTTTAAATCGAGATCTGTTTACTTACCACTCAGATCTGTCAACGGGTTGTGTTAGTGTTCAGGTAAATTGTTATGTGTGGTGGCGCTGGCAAACGGAACTCAACAACAATTTACCTGTTGACGAAAAACCCACTGACTGACGGACAACCAACTCAGTACAACTATTAACAGGCTTGAAGATGATGCCATCGCATCTATAGCACAATGCCAGCGGTACTCAACCATCAGCCAGTGACGACGGTCTCCACCGAGAGGTATGACAATAGTATCATTTATATTGGCGGTTCTAATCCTTTATTTGAATAAGCTGTTATATTAAGAAGCACTTTATTTGAAGTCTAAATGCCACATATTGTTCTCATTGAACTTTATGTTTTGAGATAAATGCAAATTTTCAGTTGACGCACGTTGGAAACTGCTTAGCCTCTGCTTGACGGACTTTTTTATGAAGTATAAGATACTTAATTTATCAATGAAAGCGTGCCCGTCGATACATAGTTTCGATTCGATCTCGAGATGGCCATATTTCAAAATGAGATATATGAGTTATTGGCTCCGATAGAGGCGGGCAGCGAACCTTTAATGAGAGCTGGTGCGGACATTAATCACCAGAGGGCAGATGTGAGTCCAGTATTGATCTAGGGCCGCGGTCTGTTTAATTGATAACACACTTTCTTGTGGTCGTTACTCTTCATCAGTATCTGAAGGACGTTTTAATTTCTTGGGGATAGCTAGGTTTTAGCAGATATCCCTCGGGACAAATCAGCTGTTGATGTTGGTCTCGTGAAGCGAATTTCGAAAAATGTCCTCAGACGTCCTTCGATCCTGCCCACGAGATGAAGAATGAAGTCCGTCACGCAGGAAACTAAGCAGATTTCCCACGCGAAGGTTTGCAATAGATAAATCTACATACTGATAACACAATCGTGACTGTTAAATAAATAAATACAAATGTGATGAGAAATCTTTCATTCAATTTTAAAAATCCCCCAGCGGAAAGCGTCTGAGTTGAGAACAAACAGGTCAGCCAACCTCAGAGAACTAACCAAATAGATACATATTCTTTCCCGGAAATAAAAACAAATACTGAAATATATCTGAATATAACATATTAATTTTATTGAAAAACTATTTACTATATCTTATTATTATTATCTATTAACGTCCACTTTTTACAACTTAGGCTGATTGGGACGGGTTATCTACAGGTTACCACCCTTTTCTAGCCAGGGTGGGATTTTAGGATGTTATTTAATGAATTTCGTCACTAAATAATTTCCTTTGCCCAGGCGAGAATCGAACTCGCCACTCTAGGTTTACCATGTGAGATAAAGATCAACGCTTTAACTCGCATGGCTAACCTGAGCCCCAATAATTTCCGTACTATATCTAATTTTTTCAGTACTATATCTAATACTGTAATTTATAATGAATCAGAATATTTTTCATCTCAGTCACTCAAATTCTAGTAGTCAAAAAGAAAAAAGAAGGGGGGGGGGTCAACGGAACGTATTTGCATACATCTCACAAAGTAGAAGTTCAATGAAAAGTATATTTGGTAATTAACCTTGTAATGAAATGGTTCATGATATAACTGCTTATTACTGTTAATATTACATTATCAGGAGTGGGAGTTTAGTGAAAGTCGAAAATTATAAAATCCAAATATCTCGGTTAATATTCATGATACGGAAAATATGTATTGAACAACATTTATAGATCATTCAATTTGAAATAATATTAGTTCTTTACGATTTTTCGATTCGGCGTATAGTAATGGAGATATTTCTAAATTCCCTAGTCTAAACCCACTCTTGCACTTACCCGATTTAGCCATTAAAGAACCTGATCTTTCTTTTTACATAATAAACTTTTTAACTTTCTTTTTACATAATAAACTTTTTAACTTTATTTTTACATAATAAACTTTTTAACTTTCTTTTTACATAATAAACTTTTTAGCTTTATTTTTACATAATAAACTTTTTAACTTTATTTTTACATAATAAACTTTTTAACTTTCTTTTTACATAATAAACTTTTTAACTTTATTTTTACATAATAAACTTTTTAGCTTTATTTTTACATAATAAACTTTTTAACTAACTAAGATTGATTCTATACACTTTTTCGATCCGACGTATAGTAACGGAAATATTTTGAATTTTCCAAATTCTCCCCTTCCCCTGATCCGATTTCAGCCGTTACCGAACTCCATCTTTCTTTTAGCATAAAACGACTAAATATCGAGTTTGCTATCGATCTAACAAAATTGCGACCGCTAGAGCGTTAACAGACAAATATATTTATAATTTTGAACGGACCTCATTTTCGTCATCTCCTGGGTATGATCGATGGACATTTGAAGACATTTTTCAAAAATCGCGTTGAGTACAACCTCAAGGGCCTTTCCCTTAAGGGCTAAAAACGATAAATAACAGGGTTGGGGGGGGGGGTCCGAAGGCTGAAAAGAAGAAAGCACAAATAACTTGCTCAATACTTGAGTTATGAAAAATTGTATAGAACAACAATTGTTTAGCATCCGATAGCTTAACAAGGTTGGTTCTATGACATTTTGCGATATGACTCATAATAATGGAAATAGTTTGTGAAACATGAGAGATAATTGTCTGTTAAAGCTCTAGCAGTCGCAATTTTTGTTTGATTGTTATCAAACTCGTGTTTGGATTGATCTTTAATTTTACATAAAACCTTTAAAATATCTACATTTTTCTGTTATTATGCGTCGGATCGAAACATTTTATAGAACTAATATTATTGCAAATGTAATGTTCTATAAATGTTGTTATGTACGGTTTTTTTTTTCACTATCTTGATTATTAACCGAAATATTTGCATTTTTAGCAGATTTCCCTTAAGGGAAATCAGCTATGGAGGTCGTACTCATGACGCGATTTTCGAAAAATTTCTTCAAATGTCCATCGATCCTACCCAGGAGATGACGAAAATGAGGTCCGTTCAAAATAATATATATATATATATATATATATATATATATATATATATATATATATATATATATATATAACGCCTGTTAACGCTCTAGAGGTCGCAATTTTTGTTTGATCGTTACCAAACTCGGAATTTAATCGTTTTATGTAAAAAGGAAGATCAAGTTCGTTAACAGCTGAAATCGGACCAGTGGGAGGGGGGATTTTGAAAATTCGAGATATCTCCGTTATTATGCGTTGATCGAAAAATTGTATAGAATAAATCTTATTGCAAATTAAATTTACTATAAATATTGCTATATACATTTATTCTGTATCTTGAATACTAACCGAGATATTTGCATTTGTATTCTGCGTGTGGTCATCAGTAGGCTATGTTCGGCCTTTCCGCCGAGAGCTCTGGCGGCCGTTTCCATAACTATTCGTCCCTCGTGAAGAGGTTTAGAGGTTAGGTTAACTGTATATTGGGGCTAGAAACTATTGGGTTATTACGCCCTAAATAATGTTTTAGGTTTAGAGGTTTCTTACTACTACAGTTGTTATTAGGCAGATTTCTCTATTGTAAAACTTCACGTGGGAAATCTGCTTAGTTTACGCAGCCCCTGCGGGACGGACTTTTTTAGTTTTCAGAAAACCCCCATTCCTATCCATGTCATATTAACATCAAGCTGTTATGTTATGATGCCTAAATACCAAATATTGTTCTCATGGAACGTTTACGTTTTGAGATAAATGCAAATATGTGGCGCACGCGGGAAATATACTTAGTTAACGCAGCCCCTTCCGTGACGGAATTTTCTCATGTTCAGCCTTCAGTAAAGCCCTTCAGCTCTTCTTGTTTTCTCTTTATTATGTTACAAAAGATCCCTGAACCAGCTCAAGGTTCAAGTATTGTTTCCATATGATAATTGCTGAGGGAGAAAGCTGAGTTGTCCCCAGATAACCCTGTCTGCTTATCGTTCGGGCAGAAATCTGCTTAGTTAGCATCTCCCCTGCGTGGGGGACATTTAAACAAGATTTTCATTCAATTTACGCTCCTAAGAATCAAAAGTTAGACACAAAACCATGTTATTACGGACGTCTATGACTCCTCTAAGTATCGATTGCCTGCTGACTACAATTGTATTCGTAATAGTTGGTAACCTGACGTCACTCATCATGATTGTCACATCAATTAATGAATCAAAAACATAAAAATAGAGCCGTCACGCAGGGGTACGTAAACTATTTGCATTTATCTGAAAACGTAAAAGTTCAATGAGACCAGTATTTGTTACTTATTTAGGCTTAGCATAAAGCGCTCCATAATAGTCCAGTTTATTGCTAATGTGACATGAGTAGGAGTGGGGGTTTACTGAAGGCCGAATCTAAAAAAATCCAAATATCACGGTTAATATTAAAGGTAATGAAAACATGTACATGACAAGATTTATAGATCGTTTAATTTGCAAAAGGATTGGTTCTATACGAATTTTCGATCTGACGTACAGTAACGGAGATATTTCGAATTTTCGTAATTCCCCTTCTAAACTGCCCCTCCCACTGGTCGGATTTCGGCTATAATGAAATTGATCTTTAATTTTACATAAAACGTTTACCCTGTGGCAATCTTCAGACTTTAACTTTCTAACCCAACCAGACTTACATTTACAAATAAAATTCCTTCACGCAGGCGCTGCGTAAACTAAGCAGATTTCCCACGTGAAGTTTTACAATAGAGAAATCTTTATACGAGAGCCGTCTCTCTATACGTTCGTTATCGGCCCACATTTAATAAAAATACAAATACCTCGGTTAATATTCAAGATAGGGAATATATGTATAAAACAATATTTATAGTAATTTTAATTTGCAATAAGATTGCATCTATACACTTTTTTTATCCGATGTATGGTAACGGAGATATCTCGAATTTTCGAAAAACCTCTCCTCTAAACCCCCCCCCCTCCTCCTGGTCCGATTTCAGCCGTTAACGAACTTGATCTTTCTTTTTACATAAAACGACTAAATATCGAGTTTGGTAACGATTAAACAATAATTGCGACCGCTAGAGCGGTAACAGACAAATATATATATATATATATATATATATATATATATATATATATATATATATATATATATAGTTTTGAACGGACCTCATTTTCGTCATATCCTAGGTAGGATCGATGGACATATGAACAAAAATTTCGAAAATCGTGTCGCGAGTACAACCTCAATAGCTGGTCCCTTAAGGGAAATCTGCTAAAACAGACAACATTAAATGAATGGCAAAAATGTTGGCATAGAACAGCAGAAAATCATCTGCGAGAAATAAAGCCTTGTATAAGGGAGTGGCCATCCAGCAGACGTGACAATAGACGAGACGAAGTTGTACTAACGAGACTTAGGATAGGACACTCACATTTAACGCACTCATACCTCATGACGAGAACAGAAAGAGCTCTCTGCAGAATATGCCATCAACCATTAACCATTAAACACGTACTGACTAACTGCAGGAGCATTGAATACTTAGACACTCCACATAACATGTAGGAACTTCTTTCGGCCAGAAGCCCACATATCGACAATATACTAAACCACCTTAAAAAAATGAATTTGTTTTATAAAATTTAACTTCTCTTCTGTTTGATTTTGACAGTTCTTTTTGTATGAATTTAATATAATTTTAGATAATATAAATGTAATAGTATATAAGAATAAATGTAAATAATATAAAATAGGATTTTTTTAAATTAATAAAACCATTTTAAATTGTTACCTTTAATAGTAGTTTAATGTAATATTTGTAGTATAGTATAATATTTATTGTTCTTATTGCTTGCATTTAATGTTTATTTATTGTGTTTAATCTTTTTTTATTGTTAATTCAGTTTTTGTTATTTTTCTATTATATTGATTTTATTACATTATTAAATTTTGAGCCAAATCGCCTAGTTGTGAGTGCTCCTGTATAAATAAATAAAGTCCCTCACGCAGGGGCTGCCTAAACTAAGCAGATTTCCCACGTGAAGTTATACAATAGAGAAATCTCCATACGAGTGCCGAACGGTTACGAAAACGTCCGAACTAGCTTTCGGCGGGAACGAATAGAAGCGACCATAGCTCATACGTTACACTTAATAAAAATGCAAATATCTTGGTTAATATTCAAGATAGAGAATAAATTCATATATCAATAGTTATAGAACATTTAATTTGCAATGAGATTGGTTCTATACAATTTTTCGATCCGACGTATAGTAACGGAGATATTTCGAATTTTCAAAATTCTCCCCTACTCCCTGTGGTCCGATTGCAGCCGATAACGAACTCCATCTTTCTTTTTACATGAAACAACTAAATATCGAGTTTGGTAGCGATTAATCAATAATTGAGACCGCTAGAGCGGTAACAGACAAATATTAGCAGATTTCCTTTAAGGGAAATCAGCTATTGAGGTTGTACTCATGACGGAATTTTCGAAATTTTTCTTCAAATGTCCATCGATCCTACCTAGTAGATGACGAAAATGAAGTCCGTTCAAAACTGTATATATATATATATATATATATATATATATATATATATATATATATATATATATATATATATATCGCTCTAGCGGTTGCATTTTTTGTTTGATCGTTACCAAACTCGATCTTTAGTCGTTTTATGTAAAAAGAAAGATCAAGTTCGTTAACGGCTGAAATCGGACCAGTGGGAGGGGGGTTTAGAGGGGAGGATTTTCGAAATATCTCCGTTACTATACGTCGGATCGAAAAATTGTACAGAATCAATCTTATTGCAAATTAAATTTACTATAAATATTGTTATATACATTTATTCTCTATCTTGAATATTAACCGAGATATTTGCATTTTTATGAAGTCTGTGGTCGGGTATAGTTTGGATTAGATCGGCCATTTCCGCCAGTACTCGGCTCAGGTGGAAGCTTCTTCTAACCTTACCTGTCGTTTCTAACCTTACCTTACCTTCGTTACTTTGTGAGATTTATGCAAATACGTTCTGCCCCCCTTCTTTAGTTCTTGGACTACTAAAATTTGAGTTATTAAAATATAAATTATTCTTACAATTCAGAAGCCGTTTCAGTTGGGAATTTATTTTAATTAACTAAAAAATTTCTCATTACTGTTTGTATTTAATCACGGTGGTATTGTGTTACCAGTATGCAGATTTCTCTATTGTAAAACTTCACATGGGAAATCTGCTTAGTTTACGCAGCCCCTGCGTGACGGACTTTATATATAGTTTTGAACGGACCTAATTTTCGTCATCTACTAGGTAGGATCGATGGACATTTTAAGAAAAATTTCGAAAATCACACCATGAGTACGACCTCAATAGCTGATTTCCCTTAAGGGAAGTCTGCTAAAATAAAATATTTTTGCAAAATAACATGAGATTCCCGCAAAATTTGATATCATAAATGGCGGGCTTGTATTGTGCTGCAGTGGCGCTATCGTGGGGACCCCCGGCGGCTCCCGGAACTAATCTGCTGGTTCATAAAGTTGTCTGTGTTGCTCCCCCTGGGCAGCGCTCTGACTCATCTCTTATCAGACTCTTATCGAACGCCTCAGTCGCTCTTGCTGAGTCTTGGTGATAGTGCGACTCCCCTCTTCCCGGATCTCCGTATGTTTCACTCCATACCTTCCAGCCACCCTCTACCTGGCTCCTAGTACATCACACACTCAGTAGCTGCACCTATGGGAATATATGCCCTAGGCCGAAGACTAGTCCGGTCGTCTGTTCACAATCAATAGGGCCTAGTGAACCTCTGACTCATGTTCTATAAACTTTACTCCAACAAACATGTCTCTCTCCTCGCTGAATTTGTCTCAGCTCAATCCTCCCTCAGCCCTGGAGCTTCTCCTGGAGGAAATCAATTTTCAGAGGACCAAGGAAATGAGACAGCTTATGAAAGATGGTATGTTCTCTAGATATGAACCTATGTAAAGTTGTATGACAGTGTGCTCAAAAATGACACCACAATTAAGTTTTAAAACAACTTAGATGTTGTACTTACTTTTTTTTCGAACAAATTATTTCCTCCTTTTTAAATTCCTCACCTAGGCCTCAGATTAGCCATGTGAGTTAAAGCTTTGGCCTTAATCTCACATTATAAACTTAGAGTGGGGAGTTCGATTCCTCCTGGGCAATACAAATTTATTAAATAAAATCCTTAGTCCGACGCTGGCTAGAATAAGGCAATAATCTGTAGATAAACTGCCACAATTAGTCATAGTAGCAGAAAGTGGACATTAATAAATAATAAATTCCCCACCAATACACATCAGTCATGCAAATTTGGAGGAAATCAACTTATTCATATCAAGATTCATCTTATTTAGAGCTGTGCGTTGACCTTCTGAGGAATTTGACCTCTACTTGCCTTAACGTCTTTTTATTCATTAATCTTCTGCAGAAGGTAACAGAATAACACTTTCAATAGTCGTGCAACCCTCTTAGCTCAGTTATTTTATTAAAAAAGAAAAAAAAAATCAGGAGTCCTTTGTTCTCAGATCAGCTGCAGTACTTGACATCAAGTTTATCACCAGTCAGTCTAGTCTGATCATGGTATCTATTATGAAGAAAGAAAGAAAACAATCAATAGTTCAGTATATTTAAAAATTTAAAAGTTAATGTATGATGTAACAAAAGTAAAAGAAAAGTAATGAACAAAAATAAAGTATTGAAATTAAATAAATTTTAATCTCAAGTCAAACAAAATGTTTTCTGAATGAGGTGCCTTAGTAACCCATAACAATTACTGTTATTACAACAGTCGGGAAGTACATATGTACTTGATTCTTATCAACTACTATCATCTTATCATCATTCCTCTTTTCCTAAATGATTAAACATCAGCCCCTGTGCTTCTTTTTGCTTAGTTCTTTAATTTAATTTAATTTAGTTTATTGCCATGAACTGAAAGAGAATACTGAAGAATATTGGTCAGCCATTAGGCTAATGGTTACTTTTGTCTTCCTCTTTATTAAGTGCAAACTGAGATTTCATTAAGAATTTAGTACAATTATTTATTGCCATATAATAAAAGATTATTATTATAAATTAAATACGTTATCTACAGGTTACCATCCTTTTCTAGCCTCAGTGACACCAAAGATTTTATTTAATGAGTTCATCACTAAATAACTTCCCATTGCCCAGGTGGGAATCAATCTCGCCACTCTAGGTTTACCATGTGATATTAAGGCCAATGCTTTAATATCACATGGCTAACCTAAGCCCCAAAAATAGAAGATCAAAGCTTCTAAAAGGAGTCATTATGGTTGTGAAAATGTTTTTTTGAAATTATATTGTCTCATGGATTATTTACGTCTGTTGATTTAACTATAGTAGAACTGAAATTATAGAAGAAAAATTACATTGTTGATTTAGATCCTGTATCTTAGTTTGAATGAACTAATTATTGTGTTCTTCAACCCAATTCGAGAAAATTCAAAATCTTTTAGAGTTACAAAAGATTTGTATGGGATTTTTTTCTCATGAAAAATGATTTTCTTTGACTTTTTTTAAATTTGTGCATTGGAATGGATATATTGTATGCTTCTTTCAAATGAAATAATTTTAAATGAAGCACAGAAAAACATATATATAATTTAATAGGAATACAAGGAAGTTATTTTGTACCCACATTGGATTTTTTAATTTTATCTACATATGTAAAACCAAATCTGGCCAGGTTGGACTGAGGTATTATAGTTATTAAGTCTGTCACCCTTTCTGATTAAACTTATATATTTATTAATTATAAAGTTATAAAATTTAAAATTCACAGTTCATTTGATTCGACTAACATCATCACAGAGAGAGTGAGAAACACTTTATTGAAATTAACAATGAAGTGAGGCTGCTCAACATAATTGAGATGATTCACACACAGCGTACTTATCAAACGTGCCATTAGTTTAAAATTAAAAATACTTAATCTAGTGTGCATAATACGTATATATGTGCAGGTCAATCACAGTTCATAATATTTATATGATTTTCAAGAGTCCATACATAAAGATGATGACTCACAATGGCTAGAGAGTTATAATTATGAACTCGTCCAAGTCCGAAAGTTCATGAGGGTTAGTGCCAAAGAATTTTAAACATGCTTTGACTCATCTAATATTTGTATTGCATCTTGGAGATACTATCTTATTTAGCGTTAGCCAAGAATATCTGATATAAACACCTAATTATTCTAATACCCACTTAATTTATTTTTGATATCTAAACGTGTACTTCTTCTTTCAGATTCAGGATTTGTGATACTTCAAGGATCATCGTATTGGACTGATTTATTTGTTAGGCATTTTCTATTTACTGTAGATCATTGTATTGATGGAGACGACATGCTGTTCTTTGTTAGGAAAAAACACGTGAAAGGGTCTTCCAAATATTTGCCAAAGTTTGAGGTTAGTTTAAATTAATATTTGTTGTAGGAATTTAAAATATATACATACTTTTGTTTGAAACTTTCCAAATTTTGTAGTAATCCAGAGGAATATGTTGGCACTTACACTACTGTCTCAGATGCCTCATTGTTTGAGCTGTTGTTTCTTTCTAAAACTACTCTACTAATTGGCCGTATACTCCCCTGAAATGGAAATGAAATGTGTATTCAAATTCCTAGCCACTTAAAAATCTGTGTTCTCCATTATTCTACTAAACCTTCAAATTCCTACAAAATCCAAACCCCCCAATCCAGAATACTCTGGAAATTACAGATTCCCCATTTTACGTGTCAAATACACAAAATCCAAACATTAAACAAAAGAGTAACTATGACACCACATATTGTACACACCAAGATATTCAAACCCAAGAAAAACATGATACTAAATTCTTTGCAGAAATCTTGGTTGGACACTACTGACAACAAACGTGGAAAACTTAAACATATACTTTGTGAATGGCCTTCCTCAAAAAGGCTATTTAAAAGAGAAGTAATCTTAACAAGGCTGAGAATTGGCAATTCACGACTAACACACATTTACTTACAGGAAAAGATGAACCCTACTGCCAATACTGTAACTGTAGACTTACTATAAAACATAAACTAACTGACTGCTATCTAGGGACTTACATAGACCTACCATACACTTTGACTTAATTACTGCATGACCTTAGCCAGTACATAGATGTCATATTTCACTACTTAAAACAATACATTTTCGAAAATTTTAATGCAGAACAATTCTCAAAATATATGCAGAAATAAACATACTTACATAAATATGTAATCTGATACATTGCTCAATCGTCTCAGTTGCAAAATTTGATTATAATAAGAATAAATAAATAAAAAGAATAAATTTAGCTCTCCGTAATGACCTCAACATTGATTTTGTCCATACCCTCGCAAAATCCCGATATCAGAAATTCCACTCTCTACTTCCCAGATGTCCTAATCCTTTAGTTGAATCACTCTCATCTACTTATATTCTTGAAAACTTAAAATGACGTCTGAAGCCTAATTGGCCTAGAGATCTTCTTGTGTTATGAAAAACCCAAAGTATAACTTAAGTTAATCCGATGTTCACTCTAATGTGGGTATTGTTAATGGACAACTTCTCACCTCAAATCAATAATCAAGTCAATTGTTACTATTCTATCATATCATTTGCTTGTAATATTTATATATTGCAAATAACGATTAAAAAAATAATTCTAAAATAAATGTAGTATCCCACATATTATAAAACTTATTTCTGTGGATTTCCACTATTAATTCTTAAATGAGATTTAACAAATAATTCGAGAGACTCAAATGTTCTTTACATCATCAATGAGGAATTAAACTTTAAAACCAATCTCCGTCTTCCTTTCTCCTTTATCTCACTAATTATTTTTAAATTGCCACTTTGTTGATAAGTCTTATATTGGTGTAAAAGTGAATAAAGTAATTTATAAATACATGTAATTCATTAGGTAACTGATTTTTTTTTTTTATACTTAACATTTTCATAAAATGTATAAATACAATATTTTAGATTGTTATTCTCCTAACTGTTTTTATAATAAAAGCATGATTCTTTAGAGCTTTAATGGTTTTATTTGTTTTGTTTTTTTCTCCAGACCGAGTTAAATGTATATAGAAAAGATAGTAAAAAATTACCAATTGGTGATCCAGAGCTAGACTGGGAAGAAACTGTTTATTTAAATTTAATAATTCATCAATTCGAATTCATTTTGACGTTAGCTATTTGTACTAGAACATCTCCGAAACAGTTACAAATTCTCCGTAGGTACTCTCAGGTAAGGCGAAGATTTGAAAATTTTTAATTATCAAATAAATAAAGATAAATATTTAACTTTTTTTACTTTAAATGAGCTTTATTTGCAGAAAGTTTATGCTTCCCCCTCAAGAAGACGAATGGATACCAAAGGCGATGTTGAAGAGATAACTTATCCTTATATCTGTTTTATGGTGGACAATTTTACTGAGGTATTTATGTAAAACATATAACCAATGTCTGTTCACAGTTTAAAATCAGAATTTGATTAGTTAAGACGGTTCATTTTATTTCCATTATCTGCAGAAGTTTTGATTCATGTTTCCTGGCAATTAACGCTACTGAATTTATGATAAGAAAAAGAAATTGTGCTAGGTCACTTTCTCTCCTCCTAAAATCTGTTTTGTATACCAAGGAAAATTTTATTTTTTCAATAGGCAAGGTATATTTTTCAATAAATTAGCTAAAACCATTACATATTTTTTATAAAATGATAGCAAAGGAAATACCTTAAAATATAAAATAGAAGCTCTCTGAGAGGAGCGATGAAGAAAAATAAAGTTAAGTAAAACTTTTTTTGGCTACGGATAGAGTGAACTGTAAAGAAACAAAAATAAAATTGGAAAAGTTCCCTTACTCTCTTGTTGAAGAAAACGAACTAAGGCTGTACACACACAAGTCCTGTAAATATGAAGTTATCAAACTTTTATAAAGTTTTTGAATAAAGTAGGCAGATAGATGTTTTTTTTTTATTTTTTTTTTTTGTTTTTTTTTAAGAAAAGAATAATCTTGTACAAATAAATTCTTAAATTACTTATAAGTTTCTCATGACAGAGTCTACAAATAGTTACAAAAATCAAGTAAATACAAAAACTATTAACTTAAGGTATAAATTTTATATATATATATATATATATAAAGTAATTCACAAATTGGGGCGCACTTACAATATCGCTTATTTCTGGTATGTGAAGAAAAATGTTGTTTACTTTTGCAACGCTGTCTATTTTTAAGATGCTCTCAATATTGTCTTGTTCACTGGAACACATTATACATGTCTTGAGGTATTTCTGTCTGGGTTAATTAAATTTCAGGCATTTTATTAGAAGGTGACTAAGGCTGTTTCCCTTTTAACCTTTTAAATACAGTTTAATGTGTTCAGGGTTTGGAGCTGTCAAGTGGCTAACTGTTCTCAGTTTTTTAAGTGAATTTTAAATAACTTTCAGGGTCGCCATAGTTGAAACTGTTTGTATTGTATGTTGAGTTTTTAGTTGAATTTAAATCTAAAGAAAGATTATGGTTTTTCATTTTTTTACACTGTATTCTCCGCATGGCAAATTAAAGAAAAGAAAAAAACCCTAACATCGGTTGAGTTTAACTTTATTTAATTTGTTTTTTTTTTTTGCATTTTCATAGATTAGTTTTGTTTGCAATTATCTTTCTTATTTCATCATTTTATTTTATTATTTCATTTTATTTTAATTTTATGTTTTTATTATATTTGATTATATGTTAATAACCCATTAAATCGTAAATATTGTAAAAATGTATTAAAAGTCCGTCACGCAGGGGCTGCGTAAACTAAGCAGATTTCCCATGTGAAGTTTTAGAATAGAGAAATTTCAGAATAGAGAGCCGAACAATTACGCGAACGACCCAAATTAGCTCTTGACGGAAACTCAAAGGGAGACCCGAAGTTAGCTGATCTCGTCTCAGAAGCTGAAAACAGAAATAAAATGCCAATATCTCGGTTAATATTCAAGATACAGAATAAATGTATATAACACTATTTATAGTAAATTTAATTTGCAATAAGATTGATTCTATATAATTTTTCGATCCGACGTATAGTAACGGAGATATTTTGAATTTTCGAAAATCCTCCCCTCTAAACCCCCCTCCCACTGGTCCGATTTCAGCCATTAACGAACTTGATCTTTATTTTTACATAAAAGGTTTAAATATCGAGTTTGGTAACGATCAAACGAAAATTGCGACCGCTAGAGCGTTAACAGACAAATATATATATATATATATATATATATATATATATATATATATAATTTTGAACGGACCTCATTTTCGTCATCTCCTGGGTAGGATCGATGGACATTTGAAGAAATTTTTCGAAACTCGCGTAATGAGTACGACCTCAATAGCTGATTTCCCTTAAGGGAAATCTGCTAAAACATAATCATACACGTAATATGCCATTGTGGCAGTGGAACATGTCTTCAAATAATTAACTTCTAATTGGGATGCTATTAGGAAAAAATAAAATTGGGAGTCTGTTATTTATGAAAAATTTGAATCCATTTTTTTTTAGTTATAATTTTATTTTGGTAGTCTGCCTGTAACATTTTTGTTTCAAAGTGTTTGAAACGCCAATTATTGTGATTTAATATTTTAAATCAATTTTATTTTTTATCTATTATTAGATATTTTAGTTTCCTTTTTTTAATATAATTAATAATGATATTGTATGTTTTTTTATATAGGTAATGTCTGAAATGTTAGTTCGAGATGGGGAGTTGGTTTGTGTGGAACTGATGGCATCGGATAGAGGCGGCAAACTTCAAGGTGTCCTTTTCTCCGGCTCAATAAGATATGATGCGTTGAAGCATGTTTACGATGCTAGGGCAAGTATATTTATTTTTATTTTATAGAGATAAGCTTTCGAAAAGGTGTCATGTTTATATTTCAGAAATATAAGAGTTCTAATAGATAACACAGATCTATTTATGGCTTGGAGCTCTTTATCACGGAAAGGTCAAATCATATCTCTGATCCTTATTTTTGTCGGTTATCCCTATTATCCCTTATCAACAAAATCGAATTATCAAATTTAAAATGTTGATAGTCATTTTGGGGGCATTGAATTGCACAACCAAACAAACAATAAATAGATAATCTTTCAAAAAAGAAACAAATAGTGGATTAATTAAATAGTTCTAAAAAAACAAGGATCGTGCTTATTTATCTCTAAAAAGTTATTTTTAATTAATGTTACTTATTTCTACATTACAGACACATTGACTTGCGCTAATGTATCACTGAATGGAATATGACAAATTATAAAAAATTGGTCCAAAAACACAATATTTATGTCTTCAGATAAGGAACATCTGTATTATTTATTTAGTCTAGAGTGTTTGCTGTGAGGCAATATTGCTCATAAAAAACATATAAATAAAAATATAGAAAACGTTACAAGAAAAAATTAAACACTGCTACTAGGACAGGACAAGCTAAAAACGCGAATCATGAAATGCAAACAAAAGAGGAAAAAAAACATGAATCAACAAATAGAAAAAAAATTAAATGAATAAACAAAAATTAAAATTAAACATTAAATTCAAAAAACAAAACATATCATATAAAGAAACCAGATAATTAAAAACTATAATAACTAATAAATTATTTAGAACAATTATATATATGTTCAATTGTTAAAATTAAAACTGTTAAAACAAATAAACAAAAATTGGTATGTACATAAGTAGATATGTATCATTTAAGAAATGAAATATATACTTACTAAGAAATTATATTTAAGTCATACCTAAATATTATTTCTTTTCGATGACTCTTTTCTGTCATATTATATTTGTTTAATAAAATATTCCAAAACTAAACTCGATTGCTCATGAAGGGTAGAAGATTCAACAAGATTTAAAACAAACATACGTAGGTGACTAAAAAATCGTGGAAAATTAGATTCCTTATAGTGTGGATGCTAAACATATAATTATTATAAGGACTCATAAATGCTAATTGTGATTATTCATTTAGTCTTATAACAAATAACTTTCGAAATATTTTTATTAATAAATATTAAAAATTGCTGAAAATATTCCTGCAAAACGATTTTTTTTTATTTTTATTTTTAAATAAAACCAATAAACCAATTTTTAGCCACTTTTCTCATAAAGTCTTAAGCCTACATGAATTTTAATGTATATGAGCGTACAAAGATGCATAATGACATTAAACAATATATAAAAACAACATGCATTGTTATTTTTGCAATAAAAAATGTTTACTTAACACTCTACTCAATAAACATTGTATTTTCAAGAGTGCAAATGAATAAAAAAAATTGTAATTGTGATTTTCATTATCTGCCGTGTAATTCATTTTCTTCGGGTGAGTGCCTCTTCAAGAGTTTATTTAAACCAACAAATACGAGTAATTTCATATTATAATAGTACTTACAACCTTACGGCCAAATAATTTTTGCGATTTAGCAGTTTCCCTTATGGAAAATCAGCTATTGAGGTTGTACCCATAGAAGCAAATTTCAAAAAATGCCCTCAAATGTCCATTGATCCTATCGATAGACGATGAAAATGAGGTCCATTCAAAACTATACATATATATAGATGTGTACATTTGTCTGTTAATGCTCTAGCGGTCGCAATTTTTGTTTAATCGTTCCCAAACTCTATATTTATGGGTTTTATATAAAACTAAAGATCAAGTTCTTAAAAATTATACCAGGAGGGATAAGAGGGTAGGAATTTAAAAAATTCGAAATATCTCCGTTGTTTTATGCCAGATTGAAAAAGTGTAGAGAAGTAATATTATTGACAATTTAATGTCCTATAAAAGTTGTTATATACATATTTTCTCTATCATGAATATTAACCAAGATATTTTTTAGTTTTTGGCTTTCCCCCACTCCTCATGTCATATTAATAATAAGCTGTTATATTATGAAGCACTTTATCTGAAGCCTCAATACCAAATATTGTTCTCGTTGAACTTTTACGTCTTGAGATAAATGCAAATATGTGTCACACATGGGAAATCTGTTTAGTTAACGCAGCCCCTGCGTGACAGACTCTTGAACATTTTTTGTGCCAGACACTTAAGTTAATAAACCTTGGCTGTCTTTTATAAATAGAAAGTTAAACTACTTCAGTGTGATATATGTCCTACTTCAGTGTGAGATATGTTGTTGTTCTTGGGTTATTTTATTTTTTATTTTTGCCTGGTTTCTATTTGTAAAGGGAGTTGTTGAACGCTAGATAATATCATGGAAATGACATGAGTGCATTAGTCAATAAGGTGATGTAACAATTGCTAATGTAGTAGCTAGCGAACGCATAGGCAAGTCATGACCTTGCCGTGCCTTCACTCACATATTCATTTCAAAATTCACTCCAGTTCAGATATAACAAAATGAATGCCAAAGTATTTTTTGAATAGATTTATTATTAAAAATATCTTTCCTATTTCTTCTTAAATCAATATCTATTAAACTATATCACTCAATGCTTTTTTCATTAAGATTAAAAATATAAATAAAAAAAAACCGTCTCAAAGTTTAGTTAAATTGGATTTAATTGGAGTTTTTATGAAAAAAAAAAATCTCCTCTTTAGTTCCCAAATTTTAAGAATATTTACTTATTAAAAATGTTCTGAACTCTAGGTATAATTCATTTAAAAAAAATGTGAAATTTATTGATAATAAATGTTTTTATTTTTACCATATATTTCTCATTCTTTGTCATGGAAATTTATACTAAGTTAAATATAGAGGCTTGCTAGAGCAGAGAGTCATGTAATTATTAATTGACTACTGTAAAATATCCTAGATTATTCAGTATACTTAATATACAGCAATATTAAAACTAGGAATACTTTGAAAATGTAAAGAATTTATTCATCTTTTAAAAGAGGACCAAGGGGGCCCCTCAAGCTTAATTTCTGTTCAAGTATCTGAGTAAGTGTATTATCAAACTCACAGTTGTAGAAAAGTTGGTGTTGTTACTGTTTTGACAATAAATAAGATATTTTTTTTGTTTTATTAAGGAGCTCAGGTTAGCCATGTGAGTTAAAGCATTGGTCTAAATTCACAAGGTATACCTAGAGGGGAGAGTTCAATCTTCGCTTGGGCAATGGGAATTTATTTAGTGACGGACTCATTTAATAAAATCCTTAGTCCCACCCTGGCTAGGAAAGGTTGGTAACCTGTATATAACCCATCCCAACGAGCTGTAATTGCACAAAGTGGACATTAATAAATAGTAATTAATATTTAAATCTAAAACCTTGAAATTTAATCAGCTATTCAGTTTCTTGTTTCTCATTGTTTTAAAATGTTTATTGAAAAGTTCAAAATTTACACTTTCATTTTTCATTGTTTTTTATTCAAAAAAAAATCTTTGATTGCTGGTTTATAATTTTCAATAAAATTTGTCAATTGTTCTTTCAATTGGAAAAGAAAAAAAAAACCTATTTAAGTTAATGAACTTTAATTTTATTTAAATTGCAAATTTACTTTTCGGACAAGAAATATTACCTAAAATTAAAATGCAAGTATACAATAGAAAATTTTATAATATACTACAAATTTCTTTGTTTCCTATTTTTAAGGACACAAATCTACATTATATTTAGTTTTGTAACGTCCTTAAATAGAAGATTTTTAAATTCATTAAATTTTTATATTGTCTTCGTTATTATCCTTTAACAAAATAGATAAAATTGATTAATATATTTATAAATGTATGTGATGTTATTAAAATAATAATCATTGCTTTAAAAAACAAAAAAAAAGTGTTTTAAGATGCCTCTCAATTTGTATTCAAAAAGCGTCAAGTATAATAAAATCCTTTTTCCCACCCTTTTCTAGCCAGGGTAGGACAGAGGATTTTACTTAATGAGTTCGTCACTAAATATAAATTCCTATTTCCCAGGCTGGAATCGAACTCGCCACTCTAGGTTTACCAATGTGAGGTTATGGACAACGCTTTAACTCACATAGCTAATCTGAGCTCCCATTTAAATATTTGCTAATAAATAATCAGATTGAAAAACTTTAATAAGGAAAAGAACTTCAAAGATATATAATTTTTGAAAGATAATTAATTATACATAATGGGATAAAAAATATCAAAATTTGATGTAGTCTTCTCCTTTTAATTATGTTGTTTAGGTATATATATATATATATATATATATATATATATATATATATATATATATATATATTTAATTAGCTATTCAGTTTCTTGATTCTCATTGTTTCCATGTTTTTATTGAATCATTCAAAATCTACACTTTCATTTTACACTCTGTTTTTTATTCAAAAAATTGTTTGATTACTGGTTTATAATTTTCTATAAAATTTGTCTGTTGTCCTTTCAATTAAAAAAAAAAAAAAGCCTATTTAAGTTTAAAAACTTTAATTTTATTTAAATAACAAATTTACTTTCCGGAAAAGTGAATATATATAATAATACATTTTTCTAAATTTTATTTAACAACAAAATTTAAGTTTGCCTTTTTTACTTAAATCTTTAGAATTTATTTTTATTTTTGACTCCTGAGTAAATGTCACTGAATTAATTTTCTATTATCCCATACAGGCAAGCTTGAGCAGTAAAATGGCACACAGAATGACCTTTGGACTATTATCGAACAGCTCCCAGAGGGTGGAGTTCGTCACAATGAAAGGGCCTCAGGGAAAAGGCCATGCTGAAATGGCAGTCACTAAGCCTAAAGGTATAATATACTCTTTTATAATATACTAGCTAAGGTACTCCCCTGGAAGTTATTGTTGACTGAATAATGATGTTGTTTTTATTGCTAGGTTTCTTGAATAGCACTTTAAACAGTCATATTGAGTTTAAAGTCATATTGCCTTCTGTCATAATGACATTTCCAAGTAACATTTAATAGTCATAGATAGCACATAGCTATTTTAATAAGTCCAACACATCGGAGGAAATAAGATAATATACACCAGAATTAAAGAGTTCTTCTCTTTCAGGCTTTTTCCTTCTTCTCTCTCAACCATCCTTACAACTTCCTCCTCACTCACTCTCACTCTCTTTCGCTCTTATCCTCTCCCTCCTACCCTCTCAGATCTCCCCCCCCCCAATCCTCTCTCCCTATTGCTCAGCCTTCTTTCCATCTTTCTCTCCTTATTTCTGCATTAATTCTTTCTCACCTCTTAATTACTTTTGCATAATACTCAGTAAACTTTCTCATTTCCTGCCACCAACTGATCTTCCTTTTCATACATTTCGCAAAATAGTTTCTTACAATTAGTTATGAAAAATAAGAACTTAATAGAATCACTTACAAAGTATTTGTATATATTTAATGAAAAGGAATAATTATTTTGATTACTAAACTCCAATCTCACTAGTGATGTGATCTCAAATTCCACTAGATGTTCCTTGTCTATATATAAGCCTTGTCTATGTATCTGCTATACTTCCCTTGTATATATGTTACTGAAAAACCCCGGAGTGTGGTAAATCCTAAGATTTACCGGTAAATCTTAGGATTTACCAGAAGCGTTGGTAAATGTCCGATTTTGTCTTTCAAATCGGACTTTAGCCAGTAAATCTTAGGATTTCCCAAGAGGCTCGGTAAAAGCTAGAATTATCTCAATCAGGATGCGTCTTTCGGACTTTTACCAACAGATTTTGGTAAATCCTAACATTTCCCAGCGTCTGCCGGTAAAAGTTGGAATAAAGGTTATTTGAAATGAAACTTTTAGAATAATTTTTTTTATTATTTGTTATAGCATGGGAGAGAATTGTGTCACTTTGAATTGGACTTCATATTAGCTAACTTGCACAAACATTTCTTATTTGAACATTTTTTTAAGTAGTTGCATTTTTTGAAACCCTGGCCACCAACCAATGACTGTTGACGAACTGCGGTGCGAAGGCTTATCTCTTCGTCGGGCACTTCATCAGGAGACATGAAAATGAGGTAGGGGGGAGTATCCCTGTCCCCACTCCTCTTCACTGGACATTTACCAACGAGCCTTGGGAAATGCGAACATTTACCAAACAGCATTGGTAAAAGTACGAAATCTCACATTTATTTAATGTTTTTCGGGCATTTGGGGGCTCTTGGTAAATCCTAGGATTTACCAGTAAGTCCTGACATTTACCACACTCCAGGGTTTTACACTACATATACATTCCTTTTCTAAATGTAGACATTCCTTGTGTATACAGTGATGTTCCTTGTCTATATGTAGTCGGTCCTTGTCTATGTATAAGCTATACCCGCCCTCTGTCTATACTTTCCTTGTCTATTTACTACTTGCTATATACATGCTTAACTATACATTGCTTTTATAAGTTTCATTGTCCATATATCCCTTGTTTGATCCTTTATAATATATAAACATTCCTTGTCTAAATATAGACATTCCTTGCCAATATGTAGATGGTCCTTGTCTATATATAGTCTGTCCTTGTCTATGTATAAGCTATACCTGCCCTCTGTCTATACTTTCCTTGTCTATATACCACTTGCTATATACATGCTTAACTATACATTGCTTTTATAAGTTCATGGTCTATATATCCCTTGCTTGATCCTTTACACTATATATACATTCCTTGTCTAAATGTAGCCGTTCCTTGTCTATATGTAGTTGGTCCTTGC
The DNA here is from genome assembly GCA_019009955.1 of Riptortus pedestris. NCBI lineage: Eukaryota > Metazoa > Arthropoda > Insecta > Hemiptera > Alydidae > Riptortus > Riptortus pedestris. The sequence continues at coordinate 10,158,660 of CM032232.1, forward strand.
CTATGTATAAGCTATACCTGCCCTCTGTCTATACTTTCCTTGTCTATATATCACTTGCTATATACATGCTTAACTATACATTGCTTTTATAAGTTCATGTTCTATATATCACTTGCTATATACATGCTTAACTATACATTGCGTTTATAAGTTCATGGTCTATATATCACTTGCTTGATCCTTTACACTATATATACATTCCTTGTCTAAATGTAGATGTTCCTTGTGTAAATGTAGATGGTCCTTGTCTATATATAAACTGTGCCTGGCCACTGTCTACATCTTTCATGTCTATATACTACGTGCTATTGTCACACATTGTGCAAAGTCAGCAAGACTTTGTCTAAATAATACATTATAAAAACTAAGTAATCGAAATACTCTTATAGTTTACATTTCTAACTAAGGAACTTTACTCTAATAAAATTCTACTTTACTTTAATAAACATAGTACTTATGCAATTAGTCTAGAAAATGAAGGCAACCTGTAGAGAACCCACCACAATTAGCCATAGCAGCAAAAAGTGGGCGTTAATACATAATAATATTCCCACCATACCCAAAACAGAGTAGACCTTTAGACAACCACACTCAACTAGTTTCAGATTTATAAAGTAGACATTAATTCTAAAGCTCTCAATGAAACAAATGCATTTTGAAATCATTTTATATATTATTAGATTTTAAAATATCATAACAAATATTTGTAATAGTTATATTGTTCTATAATGTTTAAACATTACGCTAGGATGTGGAGCAGAGACGCCCACGTCTGAGCCAGGTGTATGTGCTATAGATATGTGGGACGAGGACTGGGAAGACCCAGAGGACATGTATCTCTATAGGCACCAGGTAATAGCAGTCAGGTTACACACACAGTCAATATCCTTAGCACAAATAGTTCCTTACTCTTCATATTTTATTTTGATGTACTTGATTGAAAATTTTGATAAGTTAATGTATTACTATGTCAGGGTACAAAGAAAGATCCGTAACAGTATTTTTGAGTTTAGTAAGTGAATGCATTTAAAGTTGAGGTACGTACTCTCTTAAATTAAACAAAATTTCACACCTCTTGTACACTTTTTTATTTGGTTGCGTTTTTAGTTTGTTCTGTTCCAATTTTATTGTTTAAATTTTGTCTGTTAATGTTTTCATTCTTTATTTTGTTTATATTCATTGTTTTTTTATGAGCAATATCGCCTTGTAGCGAACGCTCCAGAATAAATAAATAAATATCTTGTACACCTTTTTATATATGGCAAAAAAAATATTCTGTCACATTACAAACACAAAAGGAAATTATATGATTTTTCATGTCAAAACTCACATTGTCAGTGTCTCAATTATCAGATTTACCTAGGAGATGATGAAAATGACATTCATTCAAAGTTTTATATATATCTGTTAATGCTCTAGCTGTTATTCTTTTTATGTAAAAAAAGAATGATCCAGTTCATTAATGGCAGAAATTGGACCAGTGGAAGGGGGGAGTACTGAAAATTTTAGATATCTCTGTTACTATAAGTTGGATTGAAAAAGTTTACATAACTAATCTTATTGCAAATTAAATTACCTGTCATAAATATTTGCCGACATACTTGAATTTTATAGTTTTTGGCTTTCAGTAAATCCCCCTCCCCCCTACTCTAGCCATATTAATAATAAGCTGTTATATCATGAACCACTTCATACCAAGGTTAAATACCAAATATTGTTTTCAATGAACTTTTGCTTTGTGAGATATATGCAAATATGTTCTGATGATCCCCATCACCTCTCTGTTGTTCTTGGATTACTAAAATTAGAGTGATTGAGACAAAAAAAATTCTGATTCATTACAAATTACAGAACTAGCTATAATAAATAGCTTTCAATTAAATTAATATATTATATTCAGATATATTTCAGTTATTGTTTTTCTTTCCGGTCTAAAATATTTCTATTGATCTGTTCAGCTCTGAGAGGTTGACTGACCTGTTTGTTTAAAATTTAGACGCTTTCCGTTGTAGCATTTCTCACTACCGTTTGTATTTATTCACTTAATATTCACGGAGGTGTTACCAGTATGTAGATTTATATATTTTAAATTTTCATGTGGGAAATCTGCTTAGTTTATGCAGCCCCTGCGTAACGGACTTTTTTTACTCTATTATCCTTGTACTTTGTAAAATGCAATTGTTCTAATTTTATCATGTGAATATAAATTGCCTTTCATTTTGGTTTGTATTTAATTTTTATTGGCTTACTTTTTTCTGGCTTCTTTATATTTTTATGATTGATGTATTCATTGATGTTATAACTGCATATTTAGTTACCATCTTTGGTGTACTGACTATAAACATGTGTTGCAGCGAAGGTTGAGCGATCCTAGTGCCAATCTAAGCGTGTTTGTCCGTGGAGGCTGGCAGAGGAAGCCGAGCAGCGAAGGTGCCCGAGCTAGGAGTGAGAATGAAGGATTGGACAGTATTGCCCAGTCTATTACTCACATACAGGCCGGAGATCTCAGGGATGGTCAGTTCATTATTCCTCTTCATTATTTTCAATATATTATTTAAACTTTATTTATCTGCACCTATATAATTTGCTAGCGTCACTGCATGGAAATATTTTTGCATTTATTCTTTCTTACTTCTTAATTACTTTTGCATAATACTCAGCAGTATTAGTTAAACTTTCTCATTTCCTGCCACCACCTAATCTTCCTTTGCATACATTTTGCACAATAGTTACAATTAGTTAGGAAAAATAAGAATTTAATAGAATCATTTGGACAAAATATTTGTATGTATTTAATAAAAAGGTATAATTATTTTCAATACTAAGCTTTAGTAGCTAGGATGTGATCTCAAATTCATATGAAAGGTTTCAATAAAATGATGAGGAGTCAGAGAATTTTTAGTTTACAAACTAGACCGTTGCGTTTTGAGCTAGTACAGATATAACTCTTAAATTACTTGGCTAAAATATAAAATTTGGGGATCCTTGTTAATAGAGTATACATTTTTATGTTGAATAAATATGTATGAACCCTCTAAAATAAAAATAAATTGTCTAATGATTAGGTTGCTTATTCCATAAAAAAAAATATTTCATTCTTAATAATATTAAGTATCTTAAATTTGATAGATACAAGCCTAATAGGCTCTTCGCCTTGAATGACCAGAGTGAATTTACAGTTGTCGGAAATTTTTTCCTGATAATGGAAAAACATGAATCACTTTCTTTTTTTTTTCTCATAGTAACCCTATGAGGAGTTATTTATTTGAATACATGTTCCACTGCCACATGGCATATTACATGTATGATTATGTTTAAATACATTTTTATTTTACAACATATACACGTTAATCAACTTTCTACTCAAATATAAGTAGAATAATAATAATAATAAAATAGAATATTAAAATAAGTAAGATAATTACAAATAAAATGAAAAAAATAAATAAATAAAATAAGAGCAAAAACAAATTAATTAAAGTTAAACTCAACCGATGTTTAATTTGCGAATCTATGTAAGTTAAATATATTGAATTATTTCTCTTCCTCACAATCAACTTTACATTCTAATGTATTTTTGCTACATCCATATCTATACTTTTGATAAACTTTATAAGTTCTTTATTATATTTGTTAAATATAATGAAGTGGCTCTGGCCAATTACCTCCTTTTAAATTTATGTTCATTATTAAATTTGGTCTATTTTGATTAAATGTTGAACAGTCATGAAGTATACGTAAAAACCTTTGTGTTGTCTGTAAGTCGCAAGTACAGTTGTCATTGTTTTGAATTTTGAAATCTTATTAAATAACGTCCTGTCTGTCCGTGATGATACTTGACCAACATGAATCACCTGAGGATTAAACATTGAAATAGAATTAAACTAATATTTTCACTCAGTTAAAAGAAGATTTATTTGAAAATTAGTTTAAGGATCTACAATTCTATTTAGTCTATATAATAATAGTAAAAGTACCTTAATCCCGCAATTCTCAAATACCAAAATATAATTAAAAAATTGTAATGTTTAATTAAGGCCTTTGTTATGAATATTACTCATAATTATTCATCTTTCAACTATTCTTAAAATAAAAAGAAAGTCACTATGTAATGTGAATTTGACATATATCGTCATTGAATATTTTTGTTTTGGGCCTTATTTTTAGATTAAATTTCATTTTCAAAAACACCCCAAAATATTTATGATATTGTTATGCATGAAAAAATGCTTGACTAGGGAAATGTTGAGGACTTTTTTTGTAAAAAACGTTTTAGATGGTCATTTTAGTGAAACTTTTCATAATTGTTGTAGTCATCATGGTAATCACTAAGGATTATTTCTGGTCAAATTTATTAATTGATTGCAGTCGTTAATTAATTCTGACTTTAATTTCTCTGTACATTTTGAAAGAAATTGATTTTCATATTTCTAGTCTTGTAATTACTATGTAGAAATGCAGCACTGACGTTTACCTCTAGTCGCACCACTTTATACAAAATTAAATATAATGAATCTGTAAAATATTTATGACCGACGGTATTTAACGTTTTATTTGTTTTTCCTAATAGCAATGGAAATGTTGAAAGGACTTCAACTTAGTTAAAAACTTTTCAGATGTTAACTAATCCTTGTTTCAATATTTTCTTAATTACCCTGGTTTTAAGCTCTAAATATGACATTTTAGCTATCAGAAAAGCTTGCGATTATATACTGAAGAACTGATGATGCAATTCAAATTTAATCCAGAAACTTTTGTAGTTGTTGAAATTGAGCATACGTCTAGTTCCTGTTTTAAATGTAATTTGTGGAAATTGTGTTAGACTAATTCTTTACACATGATTTTGCTTTCCAGTCCAGTTAAATATTCAAATACATTAGTCTTTTCATATTACTATACTCCCCCAAATCCAATAAGATGCTTGATGTCTTTGAAATAGCATTTTCTAGGCCTTCCTCTTCCCCTATACCAAAGAATCTTATCTTCAAATATATTAGTAAACAAGTTGTTGGTCTTATCATATGCCCAAGAAGTTTCACTCTCCTTTTCCATGGCCTTGATAAAACTTTTGCTCTCACTTACCTCATTTAGTACTTCCATATTGGAATTTTTTTTTAGTCCAACTTGTTTTAGTAATTCTAACCAGACCCATATTTCCATTCCTTCCAACCTATTATATTCCCTTTTGGAGAGAGTCCAACTTTTACTCCCGTAAAGCAGTACACTCCATACGAATGTATATTCATTAATAATACAATTTACAAAATACCTTAAATAATGAGGGTTTAAATCGGAGGGGGATTTCAAAAAATTCAAAATATCTCTTTTATTATGAGTCGTACCTTAACATTTTACAGAACTATTAAAACTATTAATGTTCTACAATTGTTGGTTAATGCATTTTCTTGTAACTCAAGTATTCTGGGAGTTTTTCGTACTTGCTTGTTTTCTGCATTCAGTAACCCCCCCCCCCCCTTTGCCAAAGGTGATATGAGATCTCATTGTTATACCAGCACTTGGGAAATCTGCTTATTTTACGCAGCGCCCTGAGTGACAGACTTTTTGCTTTGAGTAGATTATCTTCGATAAATGAAAATTTTACCTCACATTCATTATAGAATATTTTTTTTTCTTTTTAATGCAAGAAACACTGAAAATGTTAGTCAGTTGGTCTGGCATTATCATGGAGAAGTATAGAGCTGTTCCATGAAATTTTTCTGTTTCTGAACAGGCCCCTGAGTAGTTTGTCTAGTTTATATATATATATATATATATATATATATATATATATATATATATATATATATATATATTCATATTTTATGGCAAGGGTTACCAATAAGAACACATTTTTTTCGGTGTAAACTTTATTGAAACTGTCCTACATGTTTCATGTCTTACTTGCCACCTCTTCAGGGGCTATCCCTTTTCAAAAAAAAATATGAAAAATTAGTAACATTAATTTAACAAAACCCTTAATAATTCTTTGTTAGATATTGAATTAATAGGTGCCTACATCTATGATATATTTATTAAATCTATTTATAGATTGCTACTTACATATCTGAAGTGCTCATTGCGAAATTAATATAATATTTAGCAAAGAATTATTGAGGGTTTTATTGAATAAATGTTATTAATTTTTTTTAAAAGGGATAGCCCCTGAAGACGTAGGAAATAAGCCACGAAACTTGAAGGACAGGTTCAATAATTTTTTTTATGGACATGAAAATTAGTTAAAGTTTTGATTTGCTAAATAAATTTATTCATAACCAAAGGATTTCTTTGAAAACAAAGAGCCCCCAAAGTCTTGCTGGGCCTTGGGAAAATATTTTTAGGTAATGAATGTTATTTTATGTAATAAATTAAAATTATTAAAGTTAGTTTTTTATTTTCATTAGCTTCAAACCTGATGATTTGGCAACTGAATATTTTATCATTTCAGAATATATGATTAATTTAATATTATTTCTTGCGAAGGTTTGGCATTGTTGTATTTAAAAGATTGGTTTTATTTTTCTAGGCTAGACTAAAACATTAGGATGTATTACAGTATATTGCCATTTATAGAGCTTTTGTTCAATATATTAGTTATACTCGTAGATTAGGTAGACGTAATGCATTACTTTAATGAATTATAATAATACATATAGAATGTTAGCATATTGAATAAATAGTGTTTCTTCTACACCTATAAACAATATCTTGCCTTGCCTTTATTTGCCAATCCCTCTCTTTTTTCTTGTGTTTTATTTATTTTTGTATTGCTTTTTATTTTGTAGACTCTTGCATGCCCCTATCTGACAAAAAGGCTATTCTGAGAAAGCTTCGGAGACACGATATTAACGTAATAAAGCCGAGGTCTAAAACAGCTGCAGACGGAACAGTCATTACTTACTGGTGTGAATTGCGCGAGTTGCGTAAAAAGTGCACTGGTATGTAGAATTATCTGCAACCCCTAGATATAGAAAAATTAGTTCAAAAATACACGACACTCCAACTACAGAGCATGGCTGTTTTAACCTCGAGCAATTGTAGACCACTCTCAAAACTTATATATAATATGCTTTTAGTTTTATAATAGTGTATATGCTGGAAGAAGTAAAATAGCTTTATGCTGACAACAGATTTTATATTTTTAGTTTGTGGCTTTTAGTTAATAATTTATTGAATATGCTGAAATTTATTTCCAGGTATCCCGGTTATCTAGAATAACACTTTATCATTTAAAATACTCATTTCAATGCTAGGGAACCATTTTAGTAGGTTTCCCCTATGGGAAATCAGCTATTGCGGTCATACTCATGATGCGATTTTCGAAAAAGTTGTTCAACTGTTCATCAATCCTACCCAGGAGATGATTAAAATGAGGTCCATTCAAAACAATATTATATATTTGTTTGTTAACTCTCTAGCATCACAATTTTTGTTTAATCGTTTCCAAACTCGGTTAGTTTAGTCATTTTATTTAGAAATAAAGATCAAGTTCAAAGGGGTTTAAGGGGGAGGATTTTTGAAAATTCAAAATATCTCCGTTATTATACATCGGATCGAAAAATTATATAGAACCAATCTAATTGCAAATTAAATTGAGTATAAATATTGTTATATACATTTATTCTCTATCTTGAATATTAACCGAGATATTTGGATTTTTCAGTTTTCAGCCCTCAGCAAACCCTCACATCTACTCATGTTACAGAAACAATACTTTGTCATATAATAAACCACGTTATTCGAAGCTTAAATACCAGATATTGTTTTCTAGAAACCTTTATTATACAAAATAATTTTAAATATATGATATGTGACACTCCCCCTCTGTCGTAAATTCTTGGACTACTAAAATTTTATTGATTAAGATAATAATGATTCTTATTTATGATAATTTACAGTACTTCAATAGTTTTTAATAAAATTAACATGTTGTATTCAGATATATTTCAGTAATTGTTTTTCTTTCCAGTGAGAAGTGGCAGACCTGTTTGTTAATATTTCAGACATTTCTCATCGGGAGGGGAAAGATTTCTTATTACCATTTGTTATTTATTCGCTTAATATTCATGGTGGCATTGTGTTAGCAGTATGTAGATTTATATATTGTTAAACTTCACGAGGGAAATCTACTTAGTTTACACAGCCCCTGGACTTTTATATATTCCGGATAGTTGTTTATGTTTAATTTGTGAAAGTCTATCTTTCTCATTCTGTAGTCTACATCGGAAAGCTATCCTTTCTGATTTAGCCTTGGGTAACAGTAAGTAATAAAGACCTCTTTTCAGTTTCATGCATTTTCCAATTGTGTATTTATTTTCATAGTAGCTGATTTCCCTTAAATGAACCTCAGCTGTTGAGGTTGTACTTATGACGCAATTTTCGAAACATTTCTTCAAATGTCCATCGATCCTACCCAGGGGAAGACGAAAATGAGGTCTGTTCAACAAAAAATTAAATATATATATATATATATATATATATATATATATATATATATATATATATATAGTTGTTTGTCTGTTAACGCTCTAGCGGTCACAATTTTCGCCCGTTACTACCAAACTTGATATTTAAACATTTTATGTAAAAAGAAAGATCAAGTTCGTTAATAGCTAAAATCGGACCAGTGGGAAGGGGGATTTTCAAAAATTCAAAATATCTCTGTTACTGTATGTCGGATGAAAAAATTGTATTGAACAAATCTTATTGCAAATTAAATGTACTATATATATTTTTGAATATTTATAGTTCAGTAGTATAGTTCTGAATATTAACCAACATATTAGGATTTTTTAGTTTTACACTTTCAGTAAACCCCCACTCCTACTAGTGTCATATTGATAATAAGCTGTTATATTATGAACCACTACATTGCAAGGTTAAATACCAAATATTGTTTTCATTGAACTTTTACTTTGTGAGTTATATGAAAATACGTTCTGTTGATTCGTCACCCCAATTCTTTTGTTCTTGGATTACTAAAATTTGAGTGATTGAGATAAAACTAATTCTGATTAATTACAAATTACAGCACTAGCTATAGTAAATTTTTTTCAATAAAATTAAAATGTTATATTCAGATATATTTCATTAATTGTTTGTCTTTCGTGCTTTGAGGTTGGCTGGCCTGTTTGTTTACAATTCACCTGCTTTCTGTTGTAAAGATTATTAACTACTATTGTAAATTGACTGAAAGATTTCTCATTACCGTATGTATTTATTCACTTAACAATTACAGTAGTGTTACCTGTATGTATATTTATCTATTGTAAACCTTTGTGTGGGAAATCTGCTTAGTTTACACAGCCTCTTTTTATATACGAGTATATTATAATGATTAATGTGAATTGTAGTTTTTTTTTAAATTTTATTATTTTTATATTTATGAGATTATTTAATATTATGATTACATGTGTATTAAAAAAATATTCGATAAGAATGATTGAATCTAATGGTAGATGTGGACCTCAATACAGGTCAAAACCTGTTAATAATCTACTTTTTAAACCAATTGGGTGGTTTTACCAATTAAAAATAAGGGTAAATAAAAGAGAAACAATATCTGAAGGTAATAGTATAATTAATATATTTAATATTTAAAAAAATTGCAATATACATATAATATTGTTTTATAATTTAAACATTTTGTGGTTTCAAAATATTTGTGAACATGGGCTTAGAGAGAGCGAATTTCAATTTAATTAGTATTCAGACGAATTATGACGTTTACGATACCAATGTGCTCAAACATTGATCTGGTTGAGACCTGCTTATCTTGTAGTAGATGTTTTCTTTCTAGTTAATTATATGATCTGAATCGTGGACACGGTGGCAAGCTCTGTTGTGGACGGCAACACAGGTACATTTCTTCCTTTTGAAATCTTCAAAAGTGGTTCTTTGAAATTGGTTCCTGGGGGTACATCACGGGACCCAGCAAGTCATTTCAAAACTATGGCATTTTCTCTGAGTCAGAACAAGCAAACAACTTACCTTTAAGGTCCATCCGAGAAGGTTGTATGCTGGTTACCAGTTCAATATTTTTTTCTCCAATTTCAAAACATTAAATGTAGGACAGAGAAAAATATCATAGAATTAATTTTTCAGTGTAATTTCTTAGACATTGAATGCAAGTATTTTACTTTTTAAGGGGACGTTATACTACCTTCAAAGAAAAGTGATTCCAACTGCTTTATAGACAGTTTTAGCATTTTATCTCTTCGTCATGGCTGAATTAGTTTCTTTGAGTGGTCTGTGCACTGGAGTGAAATCTGGTGAATTATGAGGTTGTACTTACAACTATTCGATTAGTTTATTAGCTCCAAATATATTTTTGCTATTATTCTTGGCTTCAAATAAATCCCCCCCCCTTTTCTTCATGATTTTAATAATACTTCTGTTTTCACTTACCCCAATTAGATTACATGTGTTTATTTATTTATTTTTTTAGCTTATTGTGTCACATTGATTTTGGGCCAAAACCAAATTGGGACTTGTAATTGAATTTTTTTTTTTTGTTCTTGAAGAGCCCAAACCATATTTCGCTTTCAGAAAGTTCCACATTCCAAAATTTTTTTACAGCTAGCAAAAATTTGTTTAGTGCCATTTTTATATGCTTGTTCGTTTATGCAAATTTTTATTTTGGATGGCATGTTTAGCTACATATGTATGTTCTATCAGCTTCAGATCTACTTCTTTTTTTCTTTTCCTTTCTAGGTAACAAAACTGTTGTTACACTTTGGCAATTATGGTTACTCCTTCATCTAAGGATTTTTCATAAACAAGGACTTAATCCTCCATAAAAAAATTGTTTTCTCAGCAGAGCTCTTTCAGAGCAGAAAGTATACAGTGAAGGGAAGAGAATTCGAAAATTCAAAATATCTTTGTTATTATGTGTCAGATCAAAAAATTTTATGGGACCAATATTGCTAAACAAATGATACAGTAAACCCCCACTCCTACTCATGTCATACTAGCAATAAGCTGTTACATCAGGAACCACCTTATTCTAAGCTTAAATACCAAATAATGTTTTCATTGAATGTTTACTGTTACAAATAGGTAGTGTGATGATGTTATCAATTGAAATTTTGCTGTGCTGAATCTAAAATATTTATTTCATCTATACCATACTCCTTATTTAATTGTTTCATTCAACACTAAAGATCTTATTGGGGTGGAACAGAGGGGGAATTTTGAAAATTCAGAATATCTCTGTTATTATATGTCAGATTGAAAAATGCTATAGAACCAATCTTGCTAAACAAGTGATGCTGTAAAATTGTTGTTCTATTAATTTTTTTGTAGGGCAAATAATGAGCGAGTTTATCATACTTTCTTATTTTGCAGTGTTCAGCAAACCACCTCTTCTACTCATTGGATTTTTTTATTATTTAGATTCTGATGAGATCAGCATTCATACCAGCACTATGGAAATCTGTTTAATTTATGTCGTCCCTGAATGACAAACTTTTCTTTCTCAAATATAAAATCCAAAATCCTATTACTGGTGTTATCTACTTTATGTGTACATATTAGAAAGCTATTGCCATTAATTTTTATTCTACATTTGATTGATTTCTTATGAGACTTTCCAATAACATCATTATTCGTCTTTTTTTTTTTACAGAATTAGATGACGGTGCGATTAATCCGCTGTGGACAATGAGAGGTTTTACGCAGACTTTCCACATGTGGAAGGAGAACAAAAGAGCTCAAAGCATTCCACTCAATTCGTTTCTTACTTATATAACCCTTCCTTGGTGGAGTATAACTAAAGGTATTAAACTTCCTATTGCATAAATTTGAATGCTGTGTGTGTGTGGATGTGGGAATGTAAATAAGTTTTAGCAGAGAGTAGAACAGGAGAAGATCATTTGGTAGAATAAATCTCAGTTCTCTTCTTTATTAACACATCAGATCAGATGAAGTGAACTTGAATACTAGACAGTATTGACATAGCTCCATGAGCAGAAGATAGTATAGGTATGTGTTAAGTAGTATTGTAACTCTCTTGAGATGTAGATGCAAATCTATTGAGATCTGATCATATACATTGATGGCTCTAAAATTGCCTCGAGTCTTCCTTCTGCGCCTGCTATGGAGAAAATGCCTGCCAAAAATTCAAACTAAACAAATTAGCCAGCATCTATTCTGCTGAACTTTTCACAATTTAATTCGCATTATATCACCGCATTTGCAAACACTCGACTCAAGAAAAATTCCTCATATGCACCGACTAGTTAATTGCCCTACTGAGTATTAAAGATGAATTTACAAACAATCTAATAGTACAAAAAATACAGAATTACATACAAATGCTCCAAGAATTGAAAAGGGTCGTCTACTTCGTGTAGATTCCAAGCCACGTGGGAATAGATGGAAATGAAATCGCAGATTTAGCAGCCAGAGAAACCCCCTACTCAACTCCATCGCCCATACAACAATTACATCTACAGAGCTCTATCAACCACTCGAAGAAGATATTGATAAAAACTGGCAACAAACGTAGAACAAAACCCAGAACAATAAACTAAAAACTATTAAAACCTCCATTCGTTTATGGAAATATTCGACAAGAGACAACAGAAGAGATGAAGTCCTATTAGTAAGACTAGGGCACACAAGATTTACACCTGGTTTTCTTATTACAAAAGATCAACCCCCGATGTGTGGAAAGAGTAACACAGACTTGACTATCTACCTCAGATTGATAGAATGTCATGCATATACAAATATTCGAAACAAGTGCAATATTTCTAATAATATAGATTACCCTAAAGAGATAGACAAATTGTTTCATTTTGTGAAAATTCCAAATTTGTACAAAGAAATTTAAATTTCATTTTTTTTTTTGTATCCTCGTTTATATTGTTAAATTTTAAATGGCAATATGGATGGGGATATAATTACAATAAAAATTTACAAAAATTACAATACCGACAATTTACAAAAAGACAATTTTCTCTCAAAATGCAAGTACTTAACCAAAACGAGAGTTATAGATATTACCGGGCGATGATAACCTAGTAGATTTTCACCCTAAAACATTATGAAACAAAGAAACAAATCTCTTTGTTCATAGAGATGTGGAAGAGGCTCCACATGGCATGAAACATGAAGAGAGAATTAATTAATGTATTGAAGACAATTGAGATTTTTCTACCAAATGATCTTCTGCCATTTAATTTATATTTGAAATAGATAGAGTTAGAACGTCAATAATATAAATTTGTTACTACTTTAGCACATTTTTGGCTGATTTCCCTTAAAGAAAATCAGTTAATGAGGTCTTACACATGACACAATTTTTGAAAAATTTCCACAAATTCCCATTGCTCTTACCTAGGAGATGGCAAAAATAAGGTTTGTTCAGAATTTTATATATATACTACTTGTCTGTTACCGCTTTAGAGGTCCCAATTTTTGTTTGATAATAACCAAACTCAATATATAAGCCTTTCATGCAAAACTACAGTTCATTAATGATGAAATCGGTCCTGTGGGAGGGGGGAATAACAAAGATATTTTGAATTTTCGAAATTCCACTCCTCTAACCCCCCCCCCCTTCCCCCAGTTTGATTTCAGCTGTTAACGAACTTGATATTTAGTTTTACTTAAAACACTTATATTTCAAGTTTGGTAATGATTAAACAAAAATTGTGACCTGTAGAGTGGTAACAGAGATATATCCATACTTTTGAACTGACCTCATTTTTGTTATTTCCTGGTTAGGATTGATGGACATTTGAGAAAATTTGTCAAAAATCCTGTCGTGGGTACGACCTCAATAGCTGATTTGCTCTAAGGGAAATTGCTAATTATTCCACTTCAGTGTGCATAATTGTAGACAGTTGGCCGCTTTTGAAATTATTTGTAAAAATAAACTGTCCAAGACGTTTCATTTGAATTGTGTACTTCATTAGCTGAAACTCAATTATCTTTAATAATCATGTACCAATTTATGTTGAAATAATTAATATTCACTTATGAATTTATGTATTATGCTAATTCTACTGCTATTTATTTCTCTGAATGTTAATTTACCTTATTCTTTTTTTTTTTCAGATATTTTAGATACCCGAATCGAACCAATTCTTACATTCTGATATTCAAAATATAAATATTTTTTTCTTTTAATATAACTATTTGTACCTGTTTATTATGTCAATTTTGTATTTTTTAAAAACTTTATATATTGAGAATATGTCTGTAAATATTGTTGCAAATAAATATGTACTTAAATACTATGTATTTGATAATTGTTTGAATTATATATGTATATTTCTTTGTAATGGAATGTTTTTAATTGAATACCCAGAGTTTTCTTTCCAGTTATTTTTACTTTTTAACAGGAACTGGTACACTTTGTTCGTTTACTCACTGTGAAAATCAGACATTAATGTTTTTATTTATATAGTAATTTACTTATATAATTAAAATAATATTGGTTGAAATTCATGTCAACACTGAAACTAAAATTTTCAGAGTTTCGAAAACGACCTTTTGTTCTCTAATTTCATTTTTTTAGACCCAACAGTCGAGAATTCTACATTTTATTTCTGCCAGTGGCTTATAATACACTTCTAAATTATCTGCCTGTCATTAGACAGCCTTTAATGTTTTTAAACAACCACTTCCTGAACTTGAAATATTATATTAAAGTAATATAAAAGTTACGTGATAAAAATTCTTGATCAAAGTCTTTTTTAAAAGACTTTTTGAGCCCATTTTAACACAGGATACTGTCAGGAATTACTGAAAGGTGAGTGCATTGAACATTTGATTTTCTTGTGGCTTGCTTATTTTTTGAAGTAAATTTTACATATTCTTTAGTCTGCTAAAACTGTATTGAAAATATTTACTTTTTTTATTATTATTCATTAACATTCACGTTTTGCTACAATGACTAATTGGGACTGGTTATCTACAGGTTACCACCCTTTTCTAGCCGAGGAAAACTAAGGATTTCATTTAGTGTTTTCATCACTAAATAAATTCCTATTCCCAGGCAGGAATCGAACTCACCACTCTAGGTTTTCCTTGTCAGATTAAAGCCTACATTTTAACTCACATGGCTAACCTGAGCCCCTTACTGATTTTACAGATAGTGAATGAAACAAGAGAATCTACTTATGATACTACGATAATATTTGGCAAAGCCTTAATTCAAAATCGAATAATCAACAAAATTGGTGTACTAGGAATTGCCATGATCACAAATGGATTTCATATTATTCTTTAAAATGTAGCATTATATACTGTCCACCCAAAGTAGGGCCAACCAAACGTATCTACAAACAAACAGAAAACTTTAACATATGTTTCATGATACATCTTAGCAAATTTCTCTTGAGGAAAATCAGCTATTGAAGTTGTACTCATGAAGGAAATCTTAAAAAATGTCTCCAAATGTCCTACCCAGAAGATGACGAAAGTGAGGGCGGTACGAAATTCTCTCTTTCTTTTTTTATCCTTCTTTACCTTAAGGCTGCCCTTTATACAATTGGTTCTTTCCAATTTCTTTTTTATAATTTGGAAAACCAAATTTTAAAAGGTCACAATTGCTCATCTTTACTACTCAGGTAGGAGTCAAGTAGTGAGGTCAAGGCTAAGTTCAATAAAATTTGGAGTGGTGAGCAAATATTTAAAAGCGGCAAAAGTGTTAGGGAATCCGCAATTGGAATGCCGCTGACTCTGCAAACTATAGTTAAAGCTTTATTTACAATTAATTGTCCTCCTTTATAAAATTTCAATTTACATTTATTTTATCGTTTACCTAATGTATTTTTAGTTTAAACACATCAGGAGCATATGACTTAAATGCATGGAAAATGTATTCTGCTTTTACTAGTTTGTTCAAACTAGGGGGATATCATTCAAGCAAAGAATATTCTCCTGCTAATTTTCTTCTCTTGTTATAATAGAGATGACAATGAAATAGGATATGCTCGACATTTTCCTGTTCATTCATTTTTCCACTTTGGGAAAGAATGCACGATTCGCCTGTAGTCCTATTGTTGCCACTCTTCAATTGCAGCATTTCACATTTGGTCTTTCAATCTTTTCTCAGTGTTTGTAGCTGTAAAAACACTGTTGCCAACTTTAGCAGGCAATCCCCTTTTTATATTCTAGCATGCAATTTTTAATTCCTATTCTAAATCTAGGGGTGATACACCTCCAATGACTTGAGGGCTTCAGTAGAAACAGTTCAGTATGCTCTAGTTATTAAGATTAGTGCTCGTCTCTGAATAGGGTCCTGTAGGGAACATTCTTTTTTTCTCAAATTATCTCCCTAGGCTGGTGAAGCATACGATATAGAGATGAATAATACTTTGTACAAGATGAAGCAATTTTTATGCTGTAATCCCGAGGTGGTGTCTGCCAAGTTGTTTAAACATGCATACCGTAGGGAGACTTTACTCTTTAGTTCTTTATGGTGGTTGTTGAAAGAGAAACATTCGCCGATCACAACTCCTAAATATTTTATTTCTTGTGAAAGCCAAATAGTTACCCCAAACACTTTGACGACTGGAGGAGAATTTGATGAAAATTTTCCCTTCAACAACAATGTTTTTGTGTTAGTGGGATTCAGTCTCCACACCACTCCAGCAAAACATTACAACTTCAGCTTTTTCTTCTATAGACTTTCGAGAGTTCTCTGCACGGCAGACTTTTTCACTTATTAAAAGGAAATATCTGATGAGCTGAGTTAACTAGTGTATCATACAACTTAAAAAATCCAAATGTCTCTGCTAATACTCATGCTACAGAAAATATGTGTAAAATACCATTTTTCTGTAATCGTTGAATAATGGTAACATTACTAAACTAAAATGAGTGAAGAAAGTGAAACATTTTGCAATAGAGTGAAGAAAGTGAATTGCCTTCTTAATTAGTAACAAGTATAAATTAAAAAATAATTTGAAGTTGGAAATTAAATGCTATTAAATTTTTCTTAACATTGTAAGAATTTATTTTAACAAAATAAATTGAAATGTGAAAGAATTATTGGTGGAAATAATCAATATATTTTAAAATTGAAATATAATAATGATTACCTTCCTTGTTTATAACCTGCACTTGTTTATAACTGCACTACTTCACAATCATCACTAGTTGTTTTATAACTATGCTTATAACCTTTCACAACCATGCTTATAACCTACCAACAACCTACCATAATCTTCACAACGTCCTAATTTTGTTCATATTCTTGTTAGATCTGATCATGTATTACACGATTACAGAAAAAAATTAATATTACACTCGTGACGAAAGTACCAAAAATAAAAAAAAAAAATTGTAAAAAGAATATTACAATTCTCGTGAAATTACCAGACTCGCTTCGCTCGTGTGGGTAAACGTTTCACTCGAGTTGTAAAATGATCTACTTTCGTCATTTGTATAATAAATAACTATTATTGACCATTCAATTTGCAATAAGATTGGTTATATACAATCTTTCAACCCGATTATGCTAATGGAGATATTTATAATTTTCGAAATTCCCCCTTCTACTAATCCGGTTTCAGGCGTTAACGAACTTGATTTTCCAGTTTACATAAAACGATTAAATATCATGTTTGGTAACCCTCAAACAAAAATTGCGACTACTAGAGCGTTAGCAGACAAATTGCATGTGCGTATGTGTACAATTGAAAGGTTTTCAAGTTGAAAGGGTAGGATCGATGGACATTTCAAGAATTTTTTCGAAAATAGCATCATGAGTACGTCTTCAATAGTTGACTTTCCTTAAGGGAAATCTGCTAATATTTTCTAGCTATACAAGTAGCAGACATTCTCAGCGACAGCTGAAAGTACAATGAATCCAGGGATGATGAATGAAGAATTAAGGAGAGGACAACAAAGAGAAAGAAAATGTGGGAGCTGCCAGCTGTTCCTAAGTATGGCTCCATTCTAACTTTATAAGAATAAAAAGATCCAAAGCAAATTTCTTACGGGAAAGTTTACAATAGATACATCTACATACTGGTAACACCACCGTGAATGTTAAGTGAATAAATACAAACGGTAATAAGAAATCATTCAGTCAATTTACTAGTTAATAATATCTGCAGCTAGGGCGTTGCGATATGGGTAGGTATCGATACTTTTGTTTCGATACTAGGAGTATTGGTATCGATACTTTGCTTCCGATATTTCAACGGTATCGCAACAAAAAGATGAGTATCGGTATCGAACGTTTGATAATTTAATATCAACTAATTACATTAAAAGTAAATTAATAAATATTTCGAATTCAAAGTAAATAAAATACATGATAATGAGTAATAAATCAAATTATGTCGTAGTACGATATTTCAAAGGCAGGGGATAAAGGATAACCGCCAATTGAGGATTACCTACATTCTTCATCAATTTCCATAATGAAACAAAAAAAAAAATTTTTTATTTTTATTTTAAGAAACAAGAAAACGTTTTTAAAGAGATAAAACTGACGTTTTATAACAGTAATAAATCACAATTTTTTTTCTAAAAAACCTGATTTAATAATCAGAGGTGTTTCGATACCGATACCTTTGGTATCGATACTTATAATGCCATATTATCGGAGTATCGATACTTTTATACCATTATGGTATCGATACCAGATATCGGATCGAATCCAGTATCGCAAGGTCCCTATCTACAGCCGAAAGCGGGCTGAATTTTAAACAGGGCAGCCAACTTTGCAGCGCTGAATAGGCAGTTATTCTAGAACGGAAAGATGAACAATTAATGTAATATATCTGAATATAACATACAAATTTTATTGAAAACTATTTAATATATCTAGTTCTGTAATTCATAATGAATCAGAATATTTTATACCTCAATCACTCAAATTTTAGTAATCCAAGATCAAAAGAAGGGGGGGGGGGATCAACAGAACGTATTTGCATATATCTCACAAATTAAAAGTTCAATGAAAACAATATTCGGTATTTAACCTTGGAATGAAGTGGTTCATGATATAGCATCTTATTTTTAATATGACATTAGTAAAAGTCAGGGTCTACTGAAAGAGGAAAACTACAAAATCCGAAATATCTTGCTTAATATTCATGATACAGAAAATATGCATAGAAACACATTTGTAGACAATTCATTGAGTTTGGCCCGGACATTTTTTCGATCCGGCGTATAGTGACAGAGATATTTCGAAATTCCTTGCCTCTAAACCCCCTCTTCCACTTGTCCAATTCCAGCCGTTAACGAGCTTCATCGTTCTTTTAGCAGATTGCCCTGAAGGGAAATCTGCTATTGAGGTTGTACTCATGACGGAAGTTTCGAATTTTTTCTTCAAATGTCCATCGATCCTACCGAGGAGATGACGAAAATGAGGTCTGTTCAAAACTGTGTATATATATATCAATCTATCTATCTATATATTTGTCTGTTACCACTCTAGCGGTCGCAATTTTTGTGAAATCGTTTCCAAACTCGATATTTAGTCGTTTTATGTAATAGAAGAAATATCAAGTTCGTTAACGGCTGAAATCGGACCAGGGGAGGTGGGGTTTAGAGGGGGAGACTTTCGAAAATTCGAAATATTTCCGTTACTATAAGTCGGATCGAAAAAGTGTAAAGAAACAATCTTATTGAAAATTAAATTTACTATAAATATTGTTTATTCTCTATCTTGAATATTAACCAAGATATTTGCATTTTCAGTTTTCAGCAAACCGCCACTTCTACTCATGTTACATAAACAATACTCTGCTACATAATAAACCACATTATTGGAAGTTTAAATACCAAATATTGTATTCAAGAGACCTTTATTATACGAGATACATGCAAATATGTCCTGGTGACTCCCCCCCCCATCTTAAAGTTTTGGACTACTAAAATTGTATTGAGTGAGATAACAAATATTCTCATTATTAATTACAGTAATAGACTCTTTATTAATTACAGTACTAGATATAGTAAATAGTCCTCAATAGAATTAATGAGTTATATTCTGATATTTTTCAGTAATTGTTTTTCTTTCCGGTGTGAGGCGGGTCGACCCGTTTGTTTACATTTCTAACCTAACGCTTCCTGTCGGCAGGTTATTGAAATTGGATGAAACATTTCTTATTTCCGTTTGTATGTATTCACGGTATTGTTGTGTTACCAGTATGTATATTTATCTATTACTAAACTTCACGAGGGAAATCTGCTTAGTTTACGCAGCCCCTGCGTGACGGACTTTTTTAGTCTTCAGCAAACCGCTCCACTCCTACTCTTGTCACATAAACAATACCCAATGGAGGGGGGTTTAGAGGGGGAGACTTTCGAAAATTCGAAATATTTCCGTTACTATAAGTCGGATCGAAAAAGTGTAAAGAAACAATCTTATTGAAAATTAAATACACTATAAATAATGTTATATACATTTATTCTCTATCATGAATATTAACCGAGATATTTGCATTTTTTTAGGTTTCGGCCTTTAGTGATCCCCCCCCCTTTAACAGATGTGATATTAACAATAAGCTGTGATATTATATTATGAAGCACATTATTTGAAGCCTAACTACCAAATATTGTTCCCATTCAACTCTTACGAATCGAAAAATTATATTGAACCAATGCAGAGTTGGGCAAAATGTAATTTTAACTACAACTACTAACTACAATTACTTTGGCAGAAAGTAGTTAAAACTAATAACTACTGTTGTAGTTAATTACTTTTGTAGTTAACTACATGTTTCTAACTACTAGTTAGTAGTTAAAAATGTTTAATTACTTTTGTAGTTAACTACAAAAGTAGTTAACTACAAAATTAGTTAATTACAAAAGTAGTTGGTAGTTACGATTACTAACTACTAACTACTTTTTATTTTTTTCCTTTTTTTTTTAATTTGGCATAGCGATATTAATCAATACAATATTGCAACACAATTTTACTGCTGTATGTTTTAGTGTTTAACATCTTCTGAGACAGTTTAACTACAGACTTTATAGCAGGAGGAGACTAAACCTATGGGCTCAGTTAAACCATAAATTAGTATGCCAATAAAGTACTAAAATAATAATTGGTGTCTTGTCAGGTACATTTCATAGTTCACATGAGGTGAAAATAAGCCTAAATTAAATTACTACGCTGATTAATTATTATTTGTGTGTGTGTGAGTGTGTGTATAGTTTTTAGGGGGGATTCATGAGGTTTGGTCAGTATTAGCCAACACTTTGCATGTATAATCTTACTGCTGTGTGTGTGGTTATTTAAGCGCTCGCTAAAGTGTTTTTGGTTATTTCATTTTCAGAAACATGATACCAATACTAAACAAAAGTATCCAAAGTACAAAAGTGGTATACTTTAAAAATACAAAACATTAAATACCATTAGTACATGAATTGTTTTCTTCAACGGGATTTTTTCGTAAGGTACACTCTTAGTTGATATGGGCATTTTGCCAATGTATTTGCAAATCATACAGATATCTCTCCTGTAATTAATCCTGCTTAAAACTTCCCCCACCTTATTATTACTGTTATTATACGAGGGGGCGTGGTGGTGTTGGGGGGGGGATATCCTCTCTGTGAATCTCGGGTTGTGTTTTTAAAGGTCCGACAGTTACTTTATATTGAAAATGTTGCCTAATTCTGTATAAGATATTATAAACAAATGAACCTGTTCTTTTCTTTGCATGTATTAGTTAAATAAACTGGCGGTCCTTTTATATTTTTTTAATAAAAGGTAGTCCAAATTAGCATAATATTTTGTGGGATTTTAACAAACAATTAAGACATTAGAGAAATAACTTTATTACAAAACAATCCATTCAAATAAATAATAACAATGCATAATTACAATTTTTTTGTTTAAAATAGTTAAATATGTAAAAAATGAAAAAAAAAAATATGTTTAGTTAGAGTGAAATACATTAAATAACAAACAATTGTTATTAAAGGATCTCATACAATGAATTGAGATTTTGGGTCAACCAAAAGTTTTGAAACACAAATATGCTTCTCATGCTTACATTTTGAGCAGTATATAAATTGCACATGAAACTTGTGGCACAACCATCGTGGTCGAAACCTTTTCCACGAAATGTAAACCCCAAGAATGAGAAATAAAGGTGCACAGAAATTTTGTGGCTCGTTTGGAAGACACGCAAAAGCCAAGTAAAAAAAAAAATGCATTTGGGAAACTCAGGTATTCAGTTGAAGAATATTCCTTTGCCTAAAATTACATAGACTCGGAAAGATCAGAGACAAAAGAGTTTATAAAACTTGTGACATGTGAGCAAGTATGATATAAGACATTCTTAGTTATGGATCAGACCAATTATGAGAGAGAGACAGCAGCTGTAGCCTATAAGAGGTTCCATTCAACTCACTCCTTAACAATAGTGCCTATCTTTTACTATAATTACCTCAACTTTAACCTTGGCTATGTTCTACGAAATTGTTAATTACAGATAACAGGGAAAATTTCATAAAGGGTAAAATTTTATTAAAGACAAGAGTCAAAATGTCATTTTGAAATAGTGTAAAACTTTTGGTTCACATTTTATCATCTACCAATCTGACGTCTTTCCCCTGTTAACTCTGAAGAAAAGACCCAAGAATTTCTTGTACTTTTTCTTGACAAGAAATCCCCTCTCCTCCACAAGGACCACCTCAGAATTTGTCTGAGAGTTCAGTAAACTGATAGTTGAATTTGTAGTTAACTCACTGACACAGTAGTTAATTACAATAGTAGTTAACTATCCTGGTAATTGACTATTTTTTTTAAGTTAACTACCAACTAGTAGTTAGTAGTTAAAATTCTAACTACTTTTTTTAACTAGTAGTTATTAGTTAAAAGAATAACTACAATTATTGTAGTTAAAATAAGTAGTTAACTACATTTTAAGTACTAACTAGTAGTTATTAATTGCTCAATTAGTTAACTACTTGTAGTAGTAGTTAAAATGTAGTTAACTACTGAAATTAGTTAACTACTGCCCAACTCTGAACCAATGTTATTGCAAATTAAATTTACAATAAATATTGTTATATACATTTATTCTCTATCTTGAATATTAACCGAGATACTTGCATTTTTATTAGGTGTAACGGACGGGCTATGGTCTCTCCTATTCGTTTCCGACGAAAGCTAGTTACGCCGTTTCCGTAACTGTTCAGCACTCGTGTGGAGACATCTCTATTGTATAACTTTACGTGGGAAATCTGCTTAGTTTACGCAGCCCATACGAGGCGGACTTTTATTTTTTTCGAGATCGTTAACAGCCGAAATCGGAAAGTAGAGGTCCCCTGCGTGAAAGACATTTTCATCTCCTTGGTAGGAAATGTTCTCATCTACTTTTCGAAAGTGAGTAAAATAGCTGATTTCCCTTATGGGAAATCTGAAAAAAAATTTATTAAGTTAATACATACTAATGCCTAAGACGAATTATACGGTCTGAGGTAGTAATGTCATATTTATAACATTACCCCAGTACTATATTATTCATTGAAAGTATTCTCATTGACTTGTTGATATCATCCATATATTATAGTCTGAATTAATTTAAAATGGGGGGGGGGAATCATTTGATCTATCATTCATAACATAATTCTGGGGCCTCCAGTTATTGACGAATCATAAATTCTTGATTGAAACTATTTATAGCTTGCAAAGCACAACCTTCACTTTAAAAATAGAAAATCTCTTTGCTTCCTCATTCATTCCAGTTATTTTATTAGATTTTCCCTTTGTCCTCATTTTAATAAAATGTCAACAATGTAATTGTTTTAACCCGTTCCTTATTAGCAGATTTTCCTTCAGGGAAATCACCAATTGAGGTTGTGAGCGATTTCGCAATATTTCTTCAAATGCCCTAGATCCTACCCAGTAGATGGGGAAAATGAGGTCCGATATATATATATATATATATATATATATATATATATATATATATATATATATATATATATATCTGTTATCGTTCTGGCGGTCGCAGTTATTGTTCGATCGTTACCAAACTCGATATTTAGTCGTTTTATGTAAAAATAAAAGTCAAATTCGTTAACGCCTGAAATCGGAACGGGGGGAATGGAAGGGGGTTCTGAGAGGGAGAATTTCTAAAATTCTAGATATCTCGTATCGTATTGCAAATTAAATTATAAATATTGTTATATACATTTATTCTCCATCTTGAATATTATCCGAGATATTTGCATTTTAGCAGATTTCCCTTAAGGGAAATCAGCTATTGAGGTTGTACTCATGACGGAATTTTCGACATTTTTCTTCAAATGTCAATCGCTCCTACCTCGTAGGTGCCGAAACTGAGGTCCGTTCAAAACTGTATATATATCTATATATATATATATATATATATATATATATATATATATATATATATATATATATATTTGTCTGTTACCGTTCTAGCGGTCGCAATTTTTGTTTGATCCTTACCAAACTTCATATTTAAGCGTTTTATGTAAAAAGAAAGATCAAGTTCGTTAACGGCTGAAATCGGACCAGTGGGAGGGGGGGTTTAGAGGGGAGGATTTTCGAAAATTCGAAATATCTCCGTTACTATACGTCGGATCAAAAGATTGTATAGAACCAATCTTATTGCAAATTAAATTTACTATAAATATTGTTCTATACATTAATTCTCTATCTTGAATATTAACCGAGATATTTGCATTTGTATTCTGCGTGTGGTCGTCACCAATAGGCTATGTTCGGAGTTTCCGACGAGAGCTCTGGCGGCCGTTTCCATAACTATCGTCCCTCGTGAATAGGTTTAGAGGTTAGGTTAACTGTTTTCTGGGCTAGAAACTACTGGGTTATTACGCCCTAAATAATGTTTTTTAGGTTTAGAGGTTTCTTACTACTACAGTTGTTATTAGGCAGATTTCTCTATTTTAAAACTTCACGTGGGAAATCTGCTTAGTTTACGCAGCCCCTGCGTGACGGACTTTTTCAGTTTCAGCCTTCAGTAAACCCCCACTTCTACTCATGTGGCATAAGCAATACTCAGTTATATAATAAAATACTTTATTCGAAGCTAAGATACCAAATATTGTTTTCAACAGACCTTTATTATACGAGATAATTGCAAATATGCTCTGTTGACCCCGCCCCCCCTGCTTATGTTGTTGGCTGATTGAAATTTGAGTGATTGAAATATAGAAAATAGTTTTCATAAGATTAATATGTTACATTCAGATATATTTCAGTAACTCTCTTTTCGGTGAAGAATATTTCCATCTATCTGTTCAGCCTCGAGAGGTGGCTAGCATGTTTGTTTACAATTCAGACGCTTTCTGTTGGGAGGTTATTAAAATTGACTGAAAGATTTCTACTTGCCGTTTGCATTTGTTCACTTAATATGCACGGTATTGTTAAGGGGGTACCAGTATGTAGATTTATTGGTACTTGTGTATTATATCCACCACATTTTAGTTCCACTAGTTCCACGCTAGAATGCGCTATTGAAGTGCGACACTAGCTCTCTCAGGCTAATGAGGTTATCTTTTGTCATAGCTGCAATAGATGAGAGTCTATTTACTAGAAGAAAATATAATTGTGGACGGATTTTACCCCAACAGTGGGCGTTTGGAGGAATTTGTCGAGAGACAAAAGATTCGTTTCTCATGGCTGTTCCTGACAGAAATGCCTCTACTCTTGTAGAGAAAATAATTCAGAATATAGCAGATGGTAGCACAATATATTCTGATTGCTGGAAAGGCTACCAAACGAATATATTACAAAACCAAGGATTCAAACATGCGAAAGTTAATCATAAATATAATTTTATTGACCCCAACACTGGAGCACATACTCAGACAGTAGAGAGAATGTGGGGAAGTGCAAAGTGGCGAAATAAAAAAACATCGTGGGACAGCCAGGCATCACCTTGAATCATATTTGGTAGAATTCATATGGCGACAGCACCATGGGAAAGGAAATGGAGACACATTTCAGTGCATTTTAAATTGTATTTCCACACATTTCCCGCCTAAATGTGAATAAAATGTTTTAATTTTAAAAATTGTGTTTTCTTTCATTTATCATTATAATTCTGTAGAAGGTTATAAGGTAAGTATAACCTCCCTTGCGGACAATGAATCGTACTACTTAAAACAGTAGCGCACTCTAGCGTGGAACTAGTGGAACTAAAATATGGTGGATATAATACACAAGTACCGATTTATTTACGAGGAACTTCACGGGGAAAACCTGCTTAGTTTACGCAGGCCCTGCGAGACGGACATTTTGGGAACTTAAATCTTCCAGGTTCGATATGCCAACAGGTCATTGATCGCAGAATTAGAATTCGAAAGCATGTACTATCCTTCTTCTTCTTGTTCCAGTTATCCGGAATGAAGGTTCAGTCAATTCTCACGAGCTTCTTATATCGTTTGGCGGAAGAAGGTCCAAGTTCTTTGGTTGTCGCAGGGATGTGGTGACCCCATCGCTCAGCCTTCATTCTACAAACAACCTCGGGGTCCTTCCAACAAACTTGGAGGTACACACATTTGCAAGACGTGCACACACCGTGCCCTAACTCACATCATCGTTTCACATCTATAGACAAAGCAATAATGGACCAGTCTCGTCACCAGATTCGCTCACAACCTATTCCCCTTAAACCTCCTTTATCATTAAACCTGGGGGAAGTATCGTCAAAGCGATTCGTAATAGTATGCCCAAAGCCGAAATAAACTTGGCTTTTACCCAA
The DNA here is from genome assembly GCA_019009955.1 of Riptortus pedestris. Classification (NCBI taxonomy): domain Eukaryota; kingdom Metazoa; phylum Arthropoda; class Insecta; order Hemiptera; family Alydidae; genus Riptortus; species Riptortus pedestris. The sequence goes on from CM032232.1 coordinate 10,185,341, forward strand.
AACTACCTTACCTACTTAATATTATGTTCTTATATGATACAATACTCGATAAGCGAGCTCGTAACTTATGGAAACAATAATTTAAGGATCTAACCCATAATCGGGTTTATAATTTTTTTCTTGGCTATTCTCCAACTTTAGCTATTTGAGCCTCAATAGACGCGGTTTTCGAAAAAAAAAATCTTCATATATCCATCGGTCCTACCTAGGAGATAACGATAATGAGGTCTGTCGTAATTTTTGTTTAATCGATACCAAGCTAGATATTTGAAAGTTTTATGTAAAATTAAAGATCAAGTTCGTTAACGGCTCTAATCGGGCCAATGGGAGAGGGATTGGAGTCTCGAAAATTCAAAATATCTTTGATATAAGAAACATTGAAAAATTGTATATAGCCAATCTTACATTGAAAATATTCCAAATGTAATGACCTATATGTTTTTATATACATGTTATTTTCTATTTTCAATATTAACCGAGATATTGGCATTTCTTTTAGTTTTGAGCCTTCAGTAAACCACTTTTAGACATCGAACTTTAAACATAAGAGAAAATATCATGAAATGTTTTATTTGCATGTATCTCGTATAATAATGGTCCGTTGAAAACAATATTTGGTATTTATGCCTGGAATAAAACATTTCATGTATATATATATATATATATATATATATATATATATATACCTATATATAGAAATAGGATAGGAAAATATATATTCATTTATAATTGAAGGGTTTGCTGCAAAAAGGAGGTAGCTCCAATTTTTCCAGTTTTTGGGAAACCAAAAAAAAAACGTTTAAAAAATTCAAATTTTAAGTTATGTAAAAATATTGTTGTTGCTTACTTTCAATTATGGTGTTTACATATTAGAACAGTATTTTCATTCAAAAAATATCATCCAAATGTTGGTGGATAATCCTTGGAGCTACCTCTTTTTTGCCTGTTATGTCTTGGAAAAAGGTGTAAAAATAGATTGAATGTACCATTATTATGTATTTTTATTCAAAGAAAACTGAAAATAAAGTACAGCAAAATTATTGGTTTTACAAACAGAAAATAACATCATTATAACGAATAACATAAAATACGAAAATAACATCATAACGATTGAAGCTGCATCCTTTTGGGGCCAAATAAAAGAGGGTTTTTTTGGCACAAGAAAGTGTTTATAACTCCCAATAGCTATATGATGGAGGAGCTACCTCCTTTTTGCGGCAATCCTTTCAATTTTCTTTATAATTTTCGTTTTATTATGGGGTGAGGTTTATACTCAGTGAAAACTGGAGTAAAATCCATATCGGGGGAATATCCAACCGATATGGAGTTTGTGATTGTGACAAGTCATGGGGTATTTAAAATTTTTCGCACGATTCTGGCAGTATCAAGAAGTACCCCTTGCTGTGCTTCTTTTATAATTGCTGTTGGCAGATTCAAGTTCTTGGTGCCTGCTATCGTTGTTTTTGGCACGAGTCCATTTGAACTAACTATAATAGGCGTAACTATGGCAGATTTCAGTTTGTATACCTCTTTGAGCTGAATAGCCAATTCGTGATATTTTCTTAACTTTTCGGCATAGGATTTTCGAATATTCTCATCATTGGGCACTGCAATGTCAATAATATCAGCAGTCTTATTGATCTTGTCAATAATGAGAATATCCGGTTTGTTATCATCGATTCGCCCCAATACATCTTTACGTTATCTTTTTCCAATAAAGTTTGAGGATTATAGCAATAATAAGCGACCTTACTGCCTACCATGCCGAATTTCTCCACTAGAGCTTGATGGTATACTTTCGCCACGTTATTGTGCCTTTGTAAGTACTGAGATCCAACAAGTATTTCACATCCAGCCGTAATATTATTATTATTATTATATTCTTTGTTTTTTTTCCTGTTGTGGTTTTCTATTTTTTTTAACCAATCTATAGGGGAAGGTGAATAAAATAATAAATAGTTCAAAAATATTATTTTAAAAATCATTTTTATTTCTCTACAAGTTTCGCGTCCATACGACGGCTCATCAGGAGAACTTCTACTACAAAAAGGCAACAAAACTAAGGGCAACATCTTTCCATAGGACCTTCCACTTGTCGTACCAGTCGGGAAATGGCTTACAAAGCATGGCGGCTCTAGTCAGCTGATTTATATCGATGTA
>CM032232.1:10190000-10370000 GCA_019009955.1 Riptortus pedestris
TTCTATACAATTTTTCGATCCGATGCATAATAACGGAGATATTTCGAATTTTGCAATCCCCCCTCTAAACCCCCCTCCCACTGTCCGATTTCAGCTGTTAACGAACTTGATCTTCGTTAACATAAAATTGGACCAGTGGGAGTTTGGTGACGATTTTAAACAAAAATCTCCGACTATACGGCTAGATCGAAACATTGTACAGAATCAATCTTATGCAAATATATGTCTATAAATATTATTATTTTTATTCTCTATCTTAATATATATATATATATTTATATATAGTATATATATAGTTTTTGAAACGGACCTCATTTTCGTCATCTCCTTGGTAGGAATCGACCTGGACATTGTGAAGATTTTTCGAAAATTCCGTCATGAGTTCATCCGCCCTCAATAGCTTTATTTCCCTTAAGGGAAATCAGCTAAAAAATATAAAAACAATTCAGAAGAGTTTCAGGAGGAAAGGTTTTACTGAAATGACTTCTCCGTAGGACTTGAGTTCCCAAAAAATGCACGGTGGTATTGTGTTACCAATTGCAGATTTCTCTATTGTAAAACTTCTCATAACAATCTGCTTAGTTTGAATCGGGTCTTTTTTACATTAGCCCACATTTCATATTAGGTTATAATCACATGATTTTAGAAATACCTCTGCGATATTAGTTCAATAGCCGTTGCAATTTATTACCGTCCACAGCTGTTTCAGAACGTTAGCTGCATCTTTATTGGTAAACATGAATCGAATTCAGCTCGAGTGCTTTTTCAAGTGAGTCAGATGCTTTCACCTTTTACCATGATTTCTGGATTATTCACAGAAAGAGGACCTGCACTAACGGACATTACATATATGGACCTCAATAGCTGATTTCCCTTAAGGGTTGAAGAGGTTCAAAGTGCCACAATCCCGTCAGGTGGGGCGAGAATGGTCAATATACGGAAGACATGAATTCTAAAACATAGTGCCGTTCTTTTTAAGGATATTTGAGGCAATAGCGGTATTTTTAATAAGGTTGCATTAAAAAAGGAGAAAGAGTACTCACAAATTCCCACCTTAATTGAACTTTTTTTTCTCTCTGTTTTTTAAATAATATACGGTCAGTACTTGAACCGAGCCATGTGCCTATAGTTGGACATTCCAATGGTAGCAGCCTCCACGCCTACAGCCAACGACTCGCTCCCAATGAATGGCCTGGTTTGGCCAAATATAGGAAATCGATTTTTTTTAAAAAAAGAGGTAGAAAAAAATATCTGGTGTCGATAAATTAACCTCGGTGGAATGACTTTAATGATGAGTATGGCAGCCAGTGAATGGCATAGCAAGAAAGTCCTTGCTATGTCCCACAACCCTTAGAAAATGACTTTGATAATTTAGACAATATGACAACATTTATACGTAACTAGGGTACCCTGGAAATCATGACTGCGTTGCTCGGGGAGTTTGAATAATGATTGTAATTTCTTTTGGCTTTACTATGTACAATATTACACGTAATTACATTCCCGTCACAAGTGTTTAGCTTACTATTTATCCTTTGACATTTAAAGACATTTTTCTAAAATGGCGTCATGGGCACGACCTCAATAGCTGGTTTCTCTTAAGGGAAATCTGCTAAAATTAAAGGAATCGGTTTGCTAACTCACCTCGGACAAACATATAACGTAGAAAATAAAGAGTGAAATGATACTATAATATTTGTTTCTACTTATTTAGTTAACACAAGTATTTAAATCATAAAATTATTTAAGATTGAATATTATTTAAAGCATATGTGGGCAACCACCGGCCCGCGGTAGGGTTTGATTCGGCCCGCGAGACATTTAGAAAAACTTATTTAAACAACTACTTACTCCAAATGAGGAAGGTGAGGAGAGATTTGTGCGTTTGGCAGTACTTATAAATGCCAACAGTTCTTTTCATTGATGAAAGTTAATAAATCTAAACATCGTACAAGGCTGACAGGCGATAGTTTGGAAAATTCTTTTCGGTTTTGTATCAGTGGAATTAATTCAAGCATCGATGGATTAGTCTCCCCAATTCAAACTCAAGTGTCTCATTGATTTCGGTGTCACTCTTTAACTTTCGTTGTTTGTAATAATTTCAAATTTTACAATTTAATTACAATGTTGTAAATATTTTGTTCATTTCATTTTGTTATTTTAATAAATTGTATTATAATTACATTGTCGTATAATTTCATGTTTGATATCTATCGTTAAAAATTATGAACACTTTAAAATGCACTACTTATTAAAAGCGCCCGAGGACGTATTTGCACACTAAAGTTTGGCCCGCAACATATCAAAGGTTGCCCATACCTGATCTAAACTATAAAAGTCCGTCACGCAGGGGCTGCGTAAACTAAGCAGATTTCCCTCGCGAAGTATTACAATAGAGAAATCTGCCTAATAACAACAGTAGTTGTAATGAATCTCTAAACCTATTCACGAGGGACGATTAGTGACGAAAACGGCCGCCCTAGCTCTCGGAGGAATGTCCCGAACATAGCCGACTCCTTCCGACCACATACACAATACAAATGCAAATATCTCGGTTTATATTGAAGATAGAGAAAAAATGTATACAACAATATTTATAGTACATTTAATTTGCAATAAGATTGGTTCTATACAAGTTTTTGATCCGACATATGATAACGGAGATATTTCGAATTTTCAAAAAATCTCCCCTTGAAACCCACCCTCCCACTGGTCCGATTTCAGTCTTTAACGAACTTGATCTTTCTTTTTACATAAAACGACTAAATATCGAGTTTGGTAACGATTAAATAATAATTGCGACCGCTAGAGCGGTAACAGACAAATATATATATATATATATATATATATATATATATATATATATATATATATATATATATACAGTTTTGAACGGACCTCATTTTCGTCATCTCCTGGGTAGGATCGATGGACATTTGGAGAAAAATTTTGAAAATCGCGTAATGAGTACAACCTCAACAGCTGATTTCCCTGAAGGGAAATCTGCTAAAAGTACATCCATGGTTGGCCAGAAACTATTAAAAGGAGAGAATCGTTACGTTAGTGAATACACTATGGATCAACTGACGTGAAAACGAAAGTTTGGAGCAAAATAATTCATTTACTCCTTAATAACTGATACTAATTACTTTTGAGTGGAATTGGAAATGATTGAATGAATCATTCATGCAAAACTCGAGTAAAATTAGACCTCAAATCATAAAAATAGAACCGCGAGTATTTACAGCTTTTTAAATTAAACCTGTATTCTAATTATGAAACAAGGTAATCCTATTACGAGGAAAATGCATCTGTTTTCCTCCCTTTTATCCCTCCCTGGATTTCATTATTTTACCTTTCACGACAGCCAATTTTAAACGTTTACAGTTTCGTAAGTAACAATTAATTATGAGTAAAAGTAAATTGGCCAAGCTTTGAATAAATTTGTACCTTGTCAATTTCAATTTTCTCAAATGTCCATCGATCTACGCAGAGTCGACGAAAATTAGGTCCGTTCAAAATTGTATGTATATAAGTGCTGCCCGTATTTCTCAAAAAAATATCAAATACAAGATTGGGCGGTTATGGGACTACTATTCGGCTCAAGAGGAGTCCTCCACCAAAAAACGGTGAAGACATTAATAGACCATGGGCTGACAAAAGATGATTTGAAGGAGTTATCGACACTTATACTAAAATCATCGATAAGAATCGTCAATCACCATTTATATAAAAAATAAAGATGATAAAGTTAAGCTGCACTCTCACCTGAGATACCCCCCTAATCTGCACGCATTCAATTTATTCCAAATTTTCATTTAAAATTTAAACAAAATTTAAAAAACAAAACATCATTACCAAGAAATTGGCAGATTAGGAGGCTGACCACACAGGTACCCTCAGAAAGAGGGCAGCTTATTTTGTTTGTTGTTTGTTATATATATATATATATATATATATATAGGTATATATATATATATATATATATTTTACTAGCTAAGGTAACTGGCGATGCCCGGGAAATCATTGCTGACTGATTAATGATGGTATTTTTATAGCAAGACTTCAATGTGTACAATTGCACTTCCCTCCACGATGTATTGTTTTTTCAAAACAGCCAATCCTAAAGTGTAACTTTCAGGGTTAATAGAATAGAAATTTTAGTTTTGAAGAATATATGAAAATGGGTTCCTAATTTATCCCTCACGACTTTTTGACTCACGGTTTTTGAATAATTCAAACCATAATCATGGGTAGCATTTATCACAATTAAATATCTTCTATAATGAACATATTTCCTGCCAAAAATCAAACCAAGCACATATAGTTTTAGCATAGTTTTATACATAAGATTATATTCGTATTAGTAAGCCTCAGTGGAAATCACTTCCCGTCGTGGCAGCATTCCACAGGAAACAACTAAACTCAAGTACCTCCCTTCCATTTCCGCTCTCTCAGGAGCGTTATCATCGTTGTTTTCCTTAGAATATTGCTTCAGAATATTATTTTAATAATTTATCTCCCTGATGGAACTAAATGATAGATCCCTAAACATAATTTCATTTATGTTCAAAAAGCTAGATGAGGGGAAGAGAGCCCCCCTGCAAGTAATACTTTAAACATTCATATCGAGTATCAATTAAATAACAGAAATGCTCTTATAGTTTATATTCTATTAGAAATAAATAACAAAGTTATAGGGAAAATAAATAAATAAATGAGGAGGCGACGGAGATTTATAAGCTCACTAATCCGAATCATACTTGCAACTATCATATACGACTAAAACATAACATCTTTTGTTATAATATGCATTTATTAAAAACACTTAAATAAGCACTAATAAAATTATTGACTCCCGCTATGGATTTAGCGTATATGCCGTGTTAACTTCATTTACGGCAAAAGTGAATACAACAAAAGTTACTTTAAATAACGAAATTAAACAACTTTTGCTATGTGCACGTTAGCCGAAAAAAAAATAGAAAATGAAAATTGCGATTTTTTATCTCAGTCTTATCTTATAACCCCCACTCCCGTTTGAACCTAAACATTTTAATGTAGCTTATAATCATGGAAGAATAAATGCTAATTCGCATACCAAGTTTTGTTAAATTCGGTTCAATCGTTTGAGCTCGACAAAATTGTTGGCTTCCGCTTTAGATTTTAACGCATATCTCGTTTATGTTATACAGCAAAAGTGAATATAACCAAAGTTACTTTAAATAACAAAATAAACAACTTTTGTCATGTGCATATTTGCAGAAAAACCAGTAGAAAAAGAAATATCGCTATTTTTAATTTCAGGCCTCCCTTATAACCCCCACTCCTGCCCGTCCCTAGAAATATTGGTATGGCTTATGATAATTAAGGTGTCAGAGATAATACACATACCGAGTTTTATTTAGTTCGGTGGACTCTTTTGTGCAAAATAATATTCTTGACACCCGCAATAATTTTTAGCGTATAACGCCTTTATAATTCGGTATTCGACGATAGTGTATATAACAAAAGTTTCTCTAAATAACAAAATAAACAACTTTTGTTATGTGCATATTTGCCGAAACACCAATAGGAAACGGAATATCACTATTTTTAATTTCAGGCGTCCCTTATAACCCCCACTCCTGCCCGTCCCTAGAAATGTTTGTATGGCTTATTATAAGGAAGGCGTTAGTGCTAATACACATACCGAGTTTTATTTAGTTCGGTTGAGTCTTTGTGCCAAATAAAATTGTTGACTCCCTCTATAATGTTTAGCGTATAACACCTTTATAGTTCGGTATACGAAAAAAGTGTACATAACAAAAGTTACTCTAAATAACAAAATAAACAACTTTTGTTATATGCATATTTGCCAAGAAACCAATAGGAAACGAAATATCGCTATTTTTAATTTCAGGCCTCCCTTATAACCCCCACTCCTATTCGTCTCAGAGAATATTAATATAGCCTAAAGTCTAAGTTGGGTTAGTAGTAATACACATACCAAGTTTCATAAAATTCGGTTCAGCCGTTTATGCGTGAAAAGGTAACAAACAAACAAACAAATAAACAAACAAACAAACAGACACCAAAGAAACAAAATGCAGTTATGGTGTCTATGACATGTGAAACGAAAAGTTATCGTGAAATTTCGCGAAAAAAATCAATGTACAGACAGAGGTTACAATTGTATATATATATATATATATATATATTGTGTAGTTATTTATTCAGGTTTGTGGGCAATGTTGATAAAAGAAGTTTTAGCTTAGGCCAATATTTCGAGAATTTTATTTTCTCTTCTTCAGGTCTGTAAAAGAAGTACTATTTTATATTTATTGCACATTGATATTTAAATACTGTGTAACAGAGTCGTGCTTATGCTACCTTTTACTTACCAAGACTAGAATTACTTAAATACTAAGGTACATTTGATATTGCACTTGTGGTTGCACAAAGAAAACTGGTTGGAACCTTCCTTAAGGTTTACTTGCAGCATGGTCACTGCGTTATATGCTTGTATATTAGTTAAGTTTTCGGTATGTCTGGTGGTTTATTATCTTTTATTGATTACTTTGGTACTTTATTATGCCTATTATATTATGCTACAACTGGTATTACATAATATTACAACTATTGACTATATTGTATTAAAGCTAGTATTATTTTATGACTATAAGTTTAATATTACCAAGAAATATATAAAAAAAATGAAAGAGTTTTGTTACCTAGGGAGCATCATCACTGAACACAATGATAGTAGAGCTAAAATCGATAGAGGAATAGTACTTGATACACAAGCCTTCCAAAGTAGCATTTTAACTAGTAAGTATATAAGTAACAACAAACAAAAAAATGTTTGCTTCTTCGTATGAAGCGTTTGGAGTTTACTACTTTAGGGGAGCTTAGGTTGGACTCTCCACAAAAGGGAATAGGTTGGAAGGAATGGAAATGTGGATCTGGCGTAGAATTACTAGAACAAGTTGGAATAAAAATAATCCAACGTAGAAGTTCTGAATTAGGCAAGTGAGAGCAAAAGTTTTATCAAGGCCGTGGAAAACCGGAGAGAGAAACTTCTTGGGCATATCATAACATCACAAATATATTTGAAGGTAGGATTCTTAGCCATAGGGGATGAGGAAGGCCTAGAAAATCTTGTATGGAAGATATCAAGCATCTTATGGATATGGGTGAGTATAGTAATATAAAAAGAGGAGACAGAACACAATGGTTGCAACTACAAGGCATGGCCTTTAGACCAAGATGGTGATGTTTTAAAGCTGTTAAGCTAAGTCCACACCAGTAGACCATGTTGCGCGATTTGTCTATAGACACGGCCTGTAGACTGTCTAGAGACACCGTTCATTGTCTCGTCTAGTGTCCACACTACGATGTAAATTTCTCAGTCTCATGTTCACAGTCCGCCATGGAGGACATTGTTTTGTGTGGAATGAGTTCCTGCTTAGTGGTAATTATAAGTGAAAAAACACGAAAACGTAAACGTTGGTGGACGCGCGAAGTACTTACAGAAGGGCCTAGATTCGGTAAAGCTCTATTAAGTAAATTAAGATTGGAAGACGCCATGGGTTTTCGGAATTTTACCCGGCTGACGTCTACTGATTTTGAAGACTTGCTTCTGATGGTTGGAAGAATAATAATGAAGCAAGATACAAAGTTTAGGGAAACCATCCCAGCTTCTCTTCGACTGGCAGTCACACTGCGTTTCCTAGCAAGTGGAGACTCATTCACGAGCCTCATGTACACCTTCAGAATATCAAAGCAGGCAATATCGAAAATGGTACCAGAGGTCTGCGAAGCAATTATCTCATCATTAAAACAATACGTAAAGGTATGCATAAAACAATTATTACTAGCATTAAAACTCAATTTTTATTAAATTAAATGATAAATAAGTCAACACAAAACATTTATAGATTTGTGTAGTTATTTACAAAATCACGAAAGCCATTGCCAATTTCATCCCTCGACTCTGATTCCTTCTGAAGTTGAACATCTTCAGCTCCTTCTAAACCACCTGCAGTTGATGCAGAAGGATTTGAGCAAGCGCTGACTTGGGAAAGGTGTGATGATGTAGAAGGTGCATATGGGGTCTGAATGGACGGAATTTCAGCAGCAAGCAGACCCATGTCCAATCGAAATAAAATATCAACAGCCGAACCACACCACTCGGCAGCTGGAAACAGAGTGAAGATGCCTAGTCTCGAGGCGCTGAGTACATCCACACTGTCAAAATGGTCCGCAATATGCTTAAGTTGCATGAAGTCTCCCATTCCAATCGGGAGACCATAGACCTGCGATTTTTGGTCTCGCAACAAGCCCGTAGACGGAAGTCGGTCTATAGACCTATCTACGTAGACAACCTGAGACACGTCTCAGAGACCAAAATCGCACAACATGTCTACTAGTGTGTACTAGGCTTTATGATAATTTTATGTTATGACTATAATTTTAACATTACTCGAGTATTGTATACATTGTGGTGTCATGAGGGTGTTATATTAGAAAATTATGCATGTATAAATATTGTTGCGAAAACAACGCACATGCATAAGTGCACGGAGTTAATCACGCATTTAAGAAGATGAAAGGAACGGACTCTCCAGGACCGATGGCATTAGTAATGTTCTAGGCGACACCCGTCTGGGATCTAGACAAGTCTGGTCCCTTTTCCTTTGATCCCACAGCTCGTCTATAAAATAAAAATTAGTTTTTCTCAGTTCTCTTCTAGTGAACAACAGAGCATTTTAGTTTCAGTGCTGTACAGTGTTTTATGTGAATATCAGTGTAGTGCCATGTTTATGTGAAGAACAGTGCAGTGCTCTGGTCTTTGTGAAGATCAATGCAGTGCCGTGTTAACAGTGCATAGCGTGAGTAGTGGTTAAGAATAATGCACCAAGTGTGTAGTGTCCAGTTGTGAAATAAATTGAGGTGTAATAAAAACTCTAAAGCACGTGTGTTTAATTTCGTAATCCAAAAGAACTCTAATAATCAACGTTTATTATTATTTTTGTAATAAGCTTAACAATATGTACATAAGTATGGCGCATAAGTAGATATTGTATTTTATTTTAGGGTGTTTATATTATATGTTAAATCGTAACAAAACTCGTTATATATATATATATATATATATATATATATATATATATATATATATATAATTGTAGCCTCTGTCTGTACATTGATTTTTCTCGACATTTCACGATACGTCTTCGTTTCACATGTCATAGACACCATAACTGCATTTTTTTTATTTCGTGTATATTTGTTTGTTTGTTACCTTTTCACGCATAAACGGCTGAACCGAATTTTATGGAACTTGATATGTATATTACTACTAGCCCAACTTAGACTTAAGGCTATATTAATATTCTCTGACAACGAACAGGAGTGGATAAGGGAAGCCTGAAATTAAAAATAGCGATAATTCGTTTCCTAATGGTTTTTCGGCAAATATAAATATAACAAAAGCTGTTTATTTTGTTATTTAGAGTAACTTTTGTTATGTACACTTTTTTCGTATACCAAATTATAAACGAGATATACGCTAAAACCTATAGCGGAAGTGAACAATTTTATTTGGCACAGAAGCCTCAACCGAACTAAATAAAACTCGGTATGTGTATTAGCACTAACGCCTTTATTATAATAAGCCATATTAACATTTCTAGAGACGGGCAGGAGTGGGGGTTGTAAGGGAGGCCTGAATTTAAAAATAGCGATATTTTGTTTTCCATTCGTTTTTCTGCAAATATGCACATGACAAAAGTAGTTTATTTTATTATTTGAAGTAACTTTTGTGAAATTCACTTTTGTCTTATAACAAAGTATAAACGGGATATACACTAAAACTTTAGCGGAAGCCAACTATTTTATTGGGCACTAACGATTGAACCGAACTTAACAAAACTCGGTATGCCAACTAGCATTAATTCTTCCATGATTATAAGCTATATTAAAATTGTTAGGTTAGAACGGGAGTGGGGGTTATAACGGAGGCCTGAAAAAAAAATTCGCGATATTTCATTGTCTATTTGTTTTTCGACAAACGTGCACATAACAAAAGTTGTTTACTTTGTTATTTAGAGTAACTTTTGTTTTATACATTTTTTTCAGGAACAATTTGCTCAACAATTCTTTCCAATATGAACTTCACCTGGAAAAGTTAATTCATATCTATGTTAATATTTTGTCCTTAATAGTTTATATGCATAATGCGCAGGAGACGGGAAATATGACAATATGGAGGACAGTAAGTCTTGCATAAAAAATAATTTTATTAATAAATCCACAGCAACGACGGGTATAAACCCTAAACACTGGGACCGGTAAATGTCAAAATATTGTGCAAAGTAAAGCCTTACCACAAAAATACCATCACTACTCAGCCTCAAATGAATTCCCGGGCGAAGCCGGGTATCTGAGCTAGTATATGTATATTTTGACGTTGTGCTCTTCAGCATCAAGTCGCTGCGGTGTTCATTCTTTGATGTGCTGCCAGGATGTTCCTTGAGGAGGGGAGCATCTCGACCTTGGCTCAGCCTTTATTTATTTTATGAGTTAGATAAGAGAAGAGAAAGTTTCTCAGTCTTCGTCGACTGCTATATTCATTCTTTGAAGTATGTTTCAAATAGTGTACATCTTCCGGCAATGGCTTGTTCATTGGCTGATTGATCTACGTACAGATTTCGACTATTTTTTTTTTTTTTTTTTGTGGAAAAATCCACTTAATGCTGCAAGGGCTATGTGTTATATTCAGAACACAACCCTTCTCTAGGACACTATTTAATAAGTTCGGACTGTACAATATACCCTGCCCCAAAGGGGAATGGAACCCCAGGTTTGCCAAGATTACTTGCCACCCATTTCTAGCTAGGGTGGGACTAAAATTTTAGCAGATTTCCCTCAAGGGAAATCAGCTATTGAGGTCGTACACATGACGCGATTTTCGAAAAATTTCTTCAAATGTCCATCGATCCTACCTAGGAGATGACGAAAATGAGGTCCGTTCAAAATTATATATATACATATATATCTATATACAGTAGAGCGTCCATAATCCGGACGTCAATAATCCGGAACGTCAAAAATCCGGACTTATTCCAGAGATTTAAAAAAAAAAAAAAAAAAAAAAAAAATATATGGTTTGCGCCTTTTAGCGATACGCAATGCACACGAGACAAACCAAACTGAAGTTTCTGAAGCCCGGGAAAGAATTGAATTATCGTCTAGAAAAATATCAGGAAGGAGACTGTATGTAATTCCTAGAAACAAATTTTTCAGTATGTAAGTTCGTTAGACACAGTTCCGAGAAACCAAAACCGCTAAGCCGGCCTGCTTCCTTATAATGTTATTTCCTGTCTGTTTCCACTGAAATAAACCCCCAACCATTCATGTGAGTTTTTGTTTATTTGTGTATACATATACATATATGTATATGTAGTTCGATATTTTTTTTTGACATATGTATCTGTTTGTACAACTATTTTTTAGATAAATTTTAACTCATAACGTTTATTTTAATATGAAGTACATATGTACATATTTTTAGTTACATATTAATTAATAAACTATATGCATAAATATATTTAACGATTTTTATGCTCCTTTCACCATATGTAGTATGAAATTGTTCTTAAAACGATGTTTTTATATCGATGTTCAAAAATCCGGATATTTCGAAAATACGGATGTGGTCTGACATTAATTAGTCCGGATTATCGACGCTCTACTGTATATATATATATATATATATAAATATATATATACACACACACACATATACATACATTTGTCTGTTAATGCTCTAGCGGTCCCAAGTTTTGTTTGATCGTTACCAAACTCGATATTTAACCATTTTATGTAAAAAGACAGATCAAGTTCGTTAATAGCTGAAATCGGACTAGAGGGACTTTTGCGAAAGTCAAAGCATAAGATCACAGGTGGTTCACTCAGGGCTGAACTGAAATATTAGCAAATCCTAAGAACTAAAAGAAATTATTTAAAAGCCACCAAACTTCAGAAAATAAAATTTAATTTGACCTGGTTTTAGCATATTTCTCTTAAGGCTAGCAGTTAATTTATGAAACTGTGTACAACTTTATAAGGGAAACCTGCTTAGTTTACGCAGCCCCTGCGTGGCGGACTATTTTGAAGGAGTTGTAGGTTGTTTCATTTAGTTACTGTTATTCGTGATGGAGAAAGTAAAAATACTTTTCGTAAGGGAGTCAATCTTTTTCGGATTTACTGAGCATTTGGAACAAGGGTTTGGATATGCATAAATCTAAAGAGTGAAACCACAGAATTATCTTCAATTTTAACAATGAAATGACAGAAAATAATCCAACGTCGTAAAAATAATTATGCTGACGCAGCTGTAATAAGGGAAATATCCCATTTCATATAGACTGAAACTATCCGCTAATAGAAGTACCGACTCAAATATTAATCCGTTCAACAAATATTATATAACCAATCTTCTTAATATAGTAATAATAATAATAATAAAGTATGTTTATTTTGACATTTGAAATAATTTACATTTTAAATATACAATTAATTTATCATAATAATTTCTTTCCTTATACTATATATAACATACATAAACATGGACTCATAAGTCCGTCTGTTGAGTTCGGCCATTATTTACTAAATTATTAATCAGCATGATTGATTATTGCTAATAGACATATCAATATAATATTAACATAATATTACAATATTCTAAATAAAACAAATAAGCTTTAATAAGTATTCTATCTTTAAAAAACAACAAAAAATAAATAAAATAAACTAATTATTAATAATTATTTACAAAGAAAGAGAAGAAAAGAAATAATAAATAGAAAACTTATCCATTATACTCAGCTACTAGTAACTTCCTATATCTCTGTGCAACACATAGATATTTATAAAGAGCATGCCAATCTTTGCCATTCAGAAACAAAATAAATTCATTTTGACTAAATGTTGATGAACCAAGGAACTGCTTCCTAAATTCACTAAGCACTGGGCATACTGCTATAAAATGATATGTATTTTCTATTTCATTCATATTACATAAGGAGCATAACCATTGGCCTTCAGTTCTACATACTGAATAATTCAGATTTAACATTTCCCCCCTTGCTTTCATTATAAGGCTTGTGAAATGTAAACTATTATTGCTGTTCAAATAACTATTACTACCTAAAATTATATTGAGATTCTTGTAATTAGAGTGAAATCTAGAATGATTTGCCTTTCCCAACATTTCTTCAATAAATTGCAACCTTAATTTTTCCAATACTATTTCTATTTTCTTATTCATACTTCCTTGCTCTTTAATCCAGCTACAATTTACACCCAGATACTCCTGGCTGATATTTTCAATACTCCTAAACCAATTAGCCTGTTTTTCAATTATATGCTCAGCAATTATTCTGGGCCAACGATGACTTGGGAGGTTTAATGATCTACTTAAATAATTTAAGGGTGAAAAAGTAGAGAGGGTATCGCTTAGTTTCCAAAAACAATATATAATCTGGACAGTGTTTTGGAAGTGCAAACATCTTTTTAATGAAGTATTTTTGAATTAATTCAACCTTAATATATTTTTCATAGCCCCTCTTAATATAGTAATGTCCTGTATTTCTTGTCTTATACATGATTCTCTAATTTGAATATTATTAAATATCTCATATTCAACTTAAAGTTAAAACTTTTTAACATATTTTCCTTTAAGGGAAACCAGATATTGAGGTCGTACTCATGACGTGATTTTCGAAACATTTTCTCAAATTGCAATCGATCTATCTATCTATCTATCTATCTATCTATCTATCTATCTATCTATCTATCTATCTATCTATCTATCTATCTATCTATCTATATATATATATGTATATATATATATATATATATATGTCTGTTAACGCTCTAGCGGTCGCAATTTTTGTTTGATCGTTACGAAACTCGATATTTAACTGTTTTATGTAAAAAGACAGATCAAGTTCGTTAATGGCTGAAATCGGACCAGAGGGAGGGGGGGGTTTAGAGAGGGGGATTTTCGAAAAATCGAAATATCTCCGTTATTATGCATCGGATCGAAAAATTATATATAACCAATCTTATTGCAAATTACATTTACTATAAATATTGTTATATGCGTTTATTCTCTATCTTGAATATTAACAGAGATATTTACATTTATCAGCAAACCGTCCCTTCTACTCATGTTACGTAAACAATACTCTGCTACATAATAAATCACATTATTGGAAGTTTAAATACCAAATATTGTATTCAAGAGACCTTATTATACGAGATACATGCAAATATGTCCTGGTGACTCCCCCCCCCATCTTAAAGTTTTGGACTACTAAAATTTTATTGATTGAGATAACAATTATTCTCATTATTAATTACAGTACTAGACTCATTATTAATTACAGTACTAGATATAGTAAATAGTTCTCAATAAAATTAATGAGTTATATTCTGATATATTTCAGTAATTGTTTTTCTTTCCGGTGTGAGGCGGGTCAACCCGTTTGTTTACATTTCTAACCTAACGCTTCCTGTCGGCAGGTTATTGAAATTGGATGAAACATTTCTTATTTCCGTTTGTATGTATTCACGGTGTTGTGTTACCAGTATGCATATTTATCTATTACTAAACTTCACGAGGGAAATCTGCTTAGTTTACGCAGCCCCTGCGTGACGGACTTTTTTAGTCTTCAGCAAACCGCTCCACTCCTACTCTTGTCACATAAACAATACTCTGTTCTGTTAAAAACCACATAATTCGAAATACTGTTCTCAAGAGTTCTTTATTATACTAGATACATGCAAATATGTTTTGTTGATCTCCCCCCTCCCCTTCCGTCTTGGATTACTAAAATTTGAGCAATAGAGATAAAAATTATTCTGATTCATTATAAATTACAGCACTAGTAATTTAGTATATAGTTTACAACTCAGAAGCTTTCCGCTGAGGAGGTTATATAAATGCAAATTGATTCATTATGGGGTTAAGTATAACCAGACTACTTTATTTGTAGCCAAAATACCAAAATTTGGTCTCATTGGCCATTCACGTTTTGGGATAAATGCAAATACGTGGGAAATCTGCTTAATTTACGCAGGCCTTGCTTGATGGACGTTTCTTAATTTGATTTCACTAATACTTTGATTCCAATTATCAGAATGAAGTGACTTGCGGAACATTCTTCCTGTGTAGCAATAGAGCTAACAGGGATTTATAGAGAGGGGTGTAGAACGGCCATCTGTTCTCATCGTCCGTGTCCAAGTGGTGAACAGTTCGCTACAACTAATATCATTTATCAGGGTTGCATCGTCTCAGAACAAAGTGTTTTCTACGGTAAAGAAGGGAGGTTAAGGAACCCGAAAATTAAAAGTCCGTCACGCAGGGGCTGCGTAAACTAAGCAGATTTCCCACGTGAAGGTTTACAATAGAGAAATTTCACGAGAGGCGAGCAATCAAGGAAACGGCCGAACGAACTTTTGGCGGGAGTCAGTCTCGTCCGTTAGCCGTCGATTTAATAAAAATGCAAATATCTCAGTTAATATTCAAGATAGAGAATAAATGAAATAACAATATTTATAGTAAATGTAATTTTCAATAAGATTGATACTGTATACTTTTTCGATGCGACCTATAGTAACGGAGATATTTCGAATTTTCGAAAATGCTCCCCTCTAAACCCCCCCTCCCACTGGTCCGATTTCAGCCGTTAACGAACTTGATCTTTCTTTTTACAAAAAACGACTAAATATCGAGTTTGGTAACGATCAAACAAAAATTGCGACCGCTAGAGCGGTAACAGACAAATATATATATATAAAGTTCGTCACGCAGGGGCTGCGTAAACTAAGCAGATTTCCCACGTGAAGTTTTACAATAGAGAAATCTGCCTAATAACAACTGTAATAGAAAGAAACCTCTAAACCTAAAACATTATTTAGGGCGTAATAACCCAGTAGTTTCTAGCCCCGAAACACAGTTAACCTAACCTCTAAACCTATTCACGAGGGACGGATAGTTATGGAAAAGGCCGCCAGAGCTCTCGGCGGAAAGTCCGAACATAGCCTACTGGTACCACACGCAGAATACAAATGCAAATATCTCGGTTAATATTCAAGATACAGAATACATGTATAGAACAATATTTATAGTTAATTTAATTTGCAATAAGATTGATTCTGTACAATTTTTCGATCCGACGAATAGTAACGGAGATATTTCGAATTTTCGGAAATCCTCCCCTTTAAACCCCCCCTCCCCGTGGTCCGATTTCAGCCGTTAACGAACTTGATCTTTCTTTTTACATAAAACGACTAAATATCGAGTTTGGTAACGATCAAACAAAAATTGCGACCGCTAGAGCGGTAACAGACAAATATATATATATATATATATATATATATATATATATATATATATATATATATATACAGTTTTGAACGGACCTCATTTTCGTCATCTACTAGGTAGGATCGATGGACATTTGAAGAAAAATTTCGAAAATTCCGTCATGAGTACAACCTCAATAGCTGATTTCCCTTAAGGGAAATCTGCTAATATATAGAATTTCCATGTCACAATGTTAGCGTACTCCTCCGAAACGGCTTTACCGATTTTTACCAAATTTTATACGCGTATTCAGTAGGTCTGAGAATCGGCTACTATCTATTTTTCATACCCCTAATTGATAAAGGTTGTTCACCCTTAACATTTTTTTTTTAATTTTTGGACAAAAGTTTTTGTTTTTATTTTTTTATTATGGGGCATTAAAAAATACATACAACCCTAATTTTTTTACTTTTTTATCACCAACCCCTATTTTTTTATAGCCATTTTAGTAATTTAACTATTATCATCCCGCTCAATAACTCTTCAATTATAGCGTTTTTAATTGTACTTCGATTAAAATTCCCCTTAGCTTATGGCAAATCTAAAATCTTTTTAATGAAAATAAACATTTATTTTTAGCATTAAAGTTTAATCCTGATATTTTAAATGGCAGGTTCAAAGGTGAAAATATATTAATACCACGGATTTCTATCATACCTACAGATGTGCCAATTCAATTCAAACGAATTCAGTTTCCGATTAGATTGGCATTTGCCATGACAATCAACAAATCCCAAGGCCAAACTATGTCTATTTGTGGCTTAGATTTGAGTTGACCATGTTTTCACACGGGCAATTGTTCGTAGCATGCTCTCGAGTGGGTAAACCATCCAGTTTGTATGTGCTCGCTAAAGAGGGGCTAACAAAAAATATTGTTCACACTATAGCATTAAAAGATTGATGTTGTTTGTTAGTGTTACTGTCGTCATTAATGTCATAAAACTGTGTCATTAATATGTGATATGTAATTTTTAGAAATAAACTATAATAACTTAAAAATAATATTATTTGGTCTTTGTTATTAGCAGATTTCCCTTAAGGGAAATCAGCTATTTTTATATTCCCTTATCGTTCATAGCGCTCCTTCATTATTTCAGGCATATACCCATACTTACACACTTATAATAAGTAAGTTACTTTTTGTCAACGTTTGCCGGGTTATCTAGTATATATATATATATATATATATATATATATATATATATATATATATATATATATATATACAGTTTTGAACGGACCTCATTTTCGTCATCTACTAGATACGATGGACATTTGAAGAAAAATATCAAAAATTCCGACATGAGTGCAACCTCAATAGCTTATTTTACTCAAGGGAAATCTGCTAAAAGAAATCTGAAACTTTGTGTGCAAGTAGGGTAGTTCATCCGTAACGCAAAACACAATTTATCTGATTTTCCTTAAGATTTCCCCCTAAATCCTAGTTCGGCGTAAACAAAATGTAGTTTGTTATACAAGCGCTAGGGAAATTTTCGTAGTTTACGCAGCCCCTGCGTGACGGAGGTTTTAGCAGATTTCCCTTAAGGGAAATCAGCTATTGAGGTTGTACTCATGACGGAATTTTCGAAATTTTTCTTCAAATGTCCATCGATCCTACCCAGGAGATGACGAAAATGAGGTCCGTTCAAAACTGTATCTCTCTCTCTCTCTCTCTCTCTCTCTCTCTCTCTCTATATATATATATATATATATATATATATATATATATATTTGTCAGTTACCGTTCTAGCGGTCGCAATTTTTGTTTGATCGTTACCAAACTCGATATTTAGTCGTTTTGTGTAAAAAGAAAGATCAAGTTCGTTAACGGCTGAAATCGGACCAGTGGGAGGGGGGGTTTAGAGGGGAGCATTTTCGAAAATTCGAAATATCTCCGTTACTATACGTCGGACCGAAAAATTGTACAGAATCAATCTTATTGCAAATTAAATTTACTATAAATATTGTTATATACATTTTTTCTCTATCTTGAATATTAACCGAGATATTTGCATTTGTATTCTGCGTGTGGTCACCAGTAGGCTATGTTCGGACTTTCCGCCGAGAGCTCTGGCGGCCATTTCCATAACTATTCGTCCCTCGTGAATAGGTTTAGAGGTTTTTTGGGGCTAGAAACTAATGGGTTATTACGCCCTAAATAATGTTTTAGGTTTAGAGGTTTCTTACTACTACAGTTGTTATTAGGCAGATTTCTCTATTGTAAAACTTCACGTGGAAAATCTGCTTAGTTTACGAAGCCCCTGCGTGACGGACATTTTTTGTTTACCTTTTCTGTTTGGTTTAATTTTGTTAAATTTTTTTTATATGGTTATGTTTTCATTTGAGTTTTGTTTTGTTTTGTTTTTTTAAGTCACGAAGCTTTTGTTTAGAGCAACATCGCCAAAGCTGCGAAGCTCCAATAAATAAATAAATATTATGAGTCAAATCGTAAAAATGTAAAATGTTATAGGACCAATCTTGTTGAAATATTGATGGTCTTTAATTGTTCGCATAAGAATTTTTCCTCAAAATCAAGTCTTCAGCATTCTTCTCATCGGTTTTTGTTAACAAATACTTAAGGAATGTGTAGAGATATGAGATCAAAAGTGTGTCATACCAACACGTGGAAAATCTGTTTAGTTTACGCAGCCCCTGCGTGGCGGACTTATTCTTTCAAACGCTTCTATACAAACTTTAATATTTTTGTTTTCTTTAGCTCATTCCACTACCAAATCCAGGTGACAGACACAATTTCAGGGTCTATCATCCAGGTAGACTATAGGCGGTACTTCTAGTTGTATTTGTGCCTCTCAGACTAGGAGCAGAAAGAACCTTAGATGAAGGAGGGCAGGCCTGCGCACTGCTCGGCCAACAAGAGTAGAACAGCTGTCAAACTATATCGATCCCAGAAAAAGTTTAGGCTCGTCTTCAAAACTTTTACTCACGCTCTTTCTCCCTTCGTACTACTAGAGAATCTCTAGCTCAGAACAATATGTCACTAGGATTTACGAGAAGTCTACGAATGCACAAAGGGAATACACATTTTACAGGGCAACTCTTAATGCAGGGAAAGCTGACGAGGACAACTCATTTTCAACTCGTTAGAATATTAATCGTGGACATATTGCAATATCAGTTGCTATATTCAGTGATATTACAAACGCGGTAAGAGCTTGCTTTAAGCGGATATTGTTTTTATTTATTTATTTAGTTTATTTAGGTGTGTCGCAATTTAAGCGATTCACACATTTTCTTGTTATGATTCTAAAATAGTAGAGGTAAAGCCACCTTATAAAAACCAATAAAAAAGGTTAAAAAATCTACAGAGGTAGGTAAAAATACGGTAATTTATTTTTTCTCCAGTGGATATTATTGCAGTCTATTTATTATTATGATAGTGTTTAATGTTATATCTGGTTGTAAATGGGTGTGTCTTTGCGGTGTTTCATGACTTTTGTAATGTATGGGCTGTCGTCGTGTAGTAGTTCAGATAGGTTGGTGGGTAAGTTCTTGTCAGTTATTAGTCTGCAGTCTGTAAGTAAATGTTTTATAGTCAGTTGTGTATTGCAGAGTGTACATAATGGTCGTTCAGTCCTAGTCATGAGGTGTCCGTGTGATATCCGTGAATGGCCGTGCCTCAAACGAGCAAGGACTACTTCTTCTCTTCTAGTATCCTGATTACTGGACAGCCATTCTAACCACCCCTAACCAAGCGGATATTGATATGTGAGATTTGTAGAGTTGGCTTGTAGAGTGTATCCATCTTCATATCCCAAAGCTTATGTTGGTGACTTAAAGGATTTACTTGAGGCCTATCCACATCTGACGAGAGGAGAACATTCAAAGCACTCAAAGGACATATTTCTGTCAAATAATAACTGTATGTCATTGGGAAATGAAACAAATACTAAATGAATTCACACGAACATTGTGTAAATTGTGCGTCTAAATCAAATTGACCAATTGTCACATGACAACCAAAAAACTAGCACTTTTTATTGTTTCCATAACTGTCACGTAACTCACTCAGATTTAGCAGTTGGAACAGTTTGACAGAATAGGGTGAAGTGGTGAAAAAATGTATTGAACTAGTGTTTAGATGTTATTTTGGGTAAAACTAATTTGGTTTGTTTTTCATTCATATGCCTGACACCGTGGCAACTAATATTTCAATTGCCCTATCACAATTAATTTGATATTAAAGCTATCAAAGTTGACTAAAATTACACCTGACCTATGATGCTCAAAATATTCAAATGATATTAGGATTTTTTTTAGTTTGCTTCAAATGAAGCATTAGCTGTTATATTATCCCAGTTGCTGAAATATTCTCATTATCACAGTAGCGTGGTATTAGTGAAAAATTCCGTCACGCAGGGGCTGCGTAAACTAAGCGGATTTCCCATGGGCTAGTATGACAAGCTTATGATCTCATCAGACCACATATTCTCTATTTATATTTATATGTAACAACCGAGGAGTAGAAAGGGGGGGGGTGGTATACAAGAAAGTGCGAATATTTCCTTTAATATTTGAGATACGAATAAATGCATAGAAGAACAATTGTAGGGCATCAATAGTTGAAAAAGATTGTTTCAATAACCTTTTACGATTCGAGTCATAACGGAGATAATTTGAATATTCGAAATTCCCCCTCTAAACCCCTCCCCTCTGACTGGTCCGACTTCAGCCATTAACGAACTTTATCTTTCTTTTTAAATAAAACCATAAAATATCGAGTTTGGTAACGATAAACCAAAAATTGCCTCCGCTTGAGCGTTGCAGACAACTATATGTACAATTTTGAACGGACCTCATTTTCATCCTCTCCTGGGTAGGATTGATGGACATTTGATGTCCTGCTAAAATTGGCTGCTGTTACTATACATCCATTAATTACTGATGGCTACAAAAGTGATAACAGAGTAGAGCTCACTAGAGCATAATTGGAACTGAAATTAACGCAAGTTGATTGGCACTGCAAAACTTGACCCAATCACAGGCCAACCATACACTAATTTACCTATGTACCTAATGATTCTGGGATATCTGCAAATTTTTTAAGACAGTCCCCCAGTCATAGCACAAAATATAAAATACTTGATTTCCCCCAAGGGAAATGTGATGAAAGTCCGACGCAGGAGCTGCGTAAACTAAACAGGTTTCCCACGCGAACCAGTTTTACAATAGATAAACCTACATACTGGTAACACCACCGTGAAAACAAAACAAACTGTAATGAGTTATCAATTTACATTTTAATAACCTCCACTATGGAAAGCGTCTGAATTGTAAAATAACAGGACAGACAACCTCTAAGAGATGAATAGATAAATAGAAATATTCTTGAACGGGAAGAAAAACAATTACTGAAATATATCTGAATATAACTTATTAATTTGATTGAAAACTTTGTACTGCACATTATACGTCGGATCGAAAAAGTGAATAAGCTCAATCTTATTGCGCATTTGATTTTCCATGAATGTTGTAATATATGTTTTTTCAGTATCATGATTATTAACCCAGGTATTTGGATTTTTTAATTTTCAGCCTTCAGTAAACCCTCACTCCTACTCTGGTCATATTAACAATACGCTGTTTTGTCATAAACCACTTCATCCTAAAAGACCAAATATTCAATTCAATTGTAAAGAAAGAAACGAATTCAAAAGTTTTCATTGAGTATTTACTTTGTGAGATACATGCAAAAACGTTATATGATGATGACGCCATCAATTATGATTTTTCGTTATTTACTCGAAAATGTTTATTTGATCTCTACCATACTAGTACTACAGTTTTTGTGAACACTAAAGCTAATATTTGTAGTTGGCAGAAATCGGGGATGGTGGGGGTTTAAAGTGGATTTTTAAGACTCGGATGGTAAAATGTTATAGCACCAATCTTTTTGAACTATACGTGTTCTACAATTGTTATTGTATGCATTATTTCGTATCTCAAGTATTAGGCGAGTTATTCGTACTTACTTGTTTTCAGCCTTCAATAAACCTCCCGCTGACACACGTGGGAAATCTGCTCATTTTAAGCAGCCCCCGCGTGACGGACTTTTCTATTCGAATGTAAAAGTTGAGCGATGCCATGATAAGTCAGCAGAAGAAAGATTCTTGCTTTCTGTGGGAATGTGTATAAGAAATGGCTTGATGTGTCAAAAAACGAGAATGAGCGATGTGATGGAACGTGCTCATAAAAAGAAGTTAGAAGCGGACACACAATTACAGCCAACAGAGATAAATGGCCAAGAGAGGGAAGGAAGAGAGAAAGAGATAGAGAGAGGGGCTGAAAGAAAAGAGATACAGAAAAAGGAAGAGGAGGGACTAGATGAGACTGTAGATAAGGAATCCCGCGACAAACTACTTGCTCTTGCTCATAGCTAGAAATAAAGATGGTATTTGTCCGTACAAGATATGTGAGGAAGTGTTTATTTTTCCCACAATCAGTGCTGGGTATTAGTGTAGCACCAGCTGTTATCATTTATATCTCTGGTCAACAACAAAAACTGTTGTTTTCTGTCCTAGGTGTGTTTTTGGGAGATGCTAGGGGCATTTTTCGTACTAATTCCAAATCTGGGGTCTTTCTATCATGATTAGTTTCCTTAGGGCAACCGGATTAAACGGGGGTTTAACCCCAAATTCCGAAAGCTGTATGTCTGCCTAGGGATAAAAAAAAATTGGGATTCCGAACATTCTGTATGTCGCCACAGCCTAGGCTTCAAAAAGTGGTACGATAAACCCCCTATCGGATGTACGCTAGTACCCCAAAAAACTAGTTTTATCGAAAAACTGAGGATTTCAGGAAGATCAAAATTGACACTAGGAATTTGGAACGGATATGAAGCGTCGGTCATACGACTCACAACGCATTTGTGGTCCAGCAACTACCTGTCAAATCTCCGAGGAGCGAAAACAGTGAAAGTTACGCTGGAAAGAGTGATAATATACCTAGACTTGGGTGGGGGCGTATCTCCCTCCAGAGTGGAGACATCGGAGATTCTACAATTTTTCAAAGAAGAAACCCGCATAGGACCCACAACGTGCCCATAATTTTTGGGTTTTCATTCTTTAAGCCGAGTAAAATCATAGAAAAATCAAGCGTGTTCACGCGCCCACCGATACCGATATGAAGTGGCAGATGATTCAGGATTGCTTTTAACAAAACGATAGTATAGTGCAAGTTTAAACATGTTTTGATAGGATAGGAAGGCATGGCATCGCAGGACATCGTGTTTTGTCAGGAAAGTATTATTTTCACCCTATCACGATATAAAATAAGTCCGTCACGCAGGGGCTGCGTAAACTAAGCAGATTTCCCACGTGAAGTTATACAATAGAGAAATCTCCATAGGAGAGCCGAACGGTTACGGCAAAGGGCCGAACTAGCTTTTCGCGGGAAATTCAAAAATCCGTTATCGGTCCAAATTTCATAAAAATGCAAATATCTCGGTTAATATTCAAGATAGGGAATAAATGTATATAACAATATTTATAGCAAATTTAATTTTCAATAAGATAGATTCTGTACAATGTTTTGATCCGACGCATACTAACGGAGATATTTCGATTTTTCGAAAATCCTCCCCTCTAAACCCCCCCCCTCCCACTGGTCCGATTTCAGCCGTTAACGAACTTGATCTTTCTTTTTACATAAAACGACTAAATATCGAGTTTCGTAACGATCAAACAAAAATTGCGACCGCTAGAGCGGTAACAGACAAATATATATATATATATATATATATATATATATATATATATATATATATATATATACAGTTTTGAACGGACCTCATTTTCGTCATCTCCTGGGTAGAATCGATGGAAATTTGTAGAAACATTTCGATAATCGCTCATGAGTACAACCTCAATACCTGATTTCCCTTAAGGGAAATCTGCTAAAACATACATTGGGAAACTAGACGAGATAGGAAGAATCTAAGCCGGGATTCGGAATCAGCACGAAAGTACGTCTGGGATCGCCAAACAACGTCTATAGAACAAAATATTTGTTGTCCAGTGTAAAAAAACACCTGTTGATTTCAAAAAATTGCTTCTATTGGCACCTACATACAATTTTCTCCACCCAACAGAATGGAATGAGTGGCTATCGTGACGAAAGAAACGAGTACTTGGGAATTGTAGTGACGATTTTGGTGCACTTATCTTCAAAAATGTTTTGTGTTTCTAATAATAGTTCTTTTAGCAGATTTCCCCGTAAGGGAAATCAGCTATTGAGGTTGTACTCATGACGGGATTTTCGAAATTTTTCTTCAAATGTCCATCGATCCTACCTAGTAGATGACGAAAATGAAGTCCGTTCAAAACTGTATATATATATTTGTCTGTTACCGCTCTAGCGGTCGCAATTTTAGTTTAACCGTTACGAAACTCGATATTTAACCGTTTTATGTAAAACGACAGATCAAGTTCGTTAATGGCTGAAATCGGACAAGAGGGAGGGGGGGGGGGTTTAGAGGGGGGAATTTTCGAAAATTCCAAATATCTCCGTTATTATGCATCGGATCGAAAGATTGTATAACCAATCTTATTGCAAATTAAATTTACTATAAACATTGTTCTATACGTTTATTCTATATCTTGAATATTAACCGAGATATTTGCATTTTTCAGTTTTCAGCAAACCCCCACTTCTACTCATGTTACGAAAACAATACTCTGCTACATAATAAATCACATTATTGGAGTTTATATTCGCACAATTGTCTTCAAGAGCCCTTTATTATCCGAGATACATGCAAATAGACCCGGGTGACCCCCCCCCCATCTTAAAGTTTTGGACTACTAAAATGTTATTGATTGAGATAACAATTATTCTGACTCATTGTTAATTACAGTACTAGATATGGTAAATAGTTCTCAATAAAATAATTTGTTATATTCTGATATATTTCAGTAATTGTTTTTCTTTCCGGTGTGAGCCGGGCCGACCCGTTTGTTTACATTTCTAACCTAACGCTTCCTGTCGGCAGGTTATTGAAATTGGAAGAAACATTTCTTTTTTCCGTTTGTATTTATTCACGGTGTTGTTGTGTTAGCAGTATGTATCTTCCTGAGGGAAATCTGCTTAGTTTACGCAGCCCCTGAGTGGCGGACTTTTTGTTAATAGTGATATGATACCTATATGCGAAAGTCGTACGAGGTCCTTCTTGAGCTGAAACTGAAATATTCCCAACTCCTAAGCCCTCTCAAGACCTAACTATGGAAACTAAAACGAAATTGGACTGGGTTTTTACTATTGTTTTGGTTATAAAATCTCCATAAACTGGACCGATTGAATTAATTTAGCGCCCTTTCATAAATCAAAAGTCCGTCACGCAGGGGCTGCGTAAACTAAGCAGATTTCCCTCGTGAAGTTTTACAAAAGAGAAATCTGCCCAATAACAAGTGTAGTAAGTAGTAAGGGATCACTAAACTTATACATGATGGACGAATAGTTACGAAAACGGCCGCCAGAGCTCTCTTCGGAAAGTACCACACAGCTCACTCTTGCCGACCAATGCAGAATACAAATGCAAATATCTCGGTTGATATTCAAGATACAGAATAAATGTATAGAACGATATTAATAGTAAATTTAATTTGCAATACGGTTGGGTCTATACAATTTTTTGATCCGACGCATAATAACGGAGATATGTTGAACGTTCCGAAACTCGATGTGCCTTGATTTTGGCACTGAAGGGGACCGCTGCAGAAATCCTGGAGAGTTTACCGGCCGCTTGCAGAAATAATTATGAGGATATCATGGTGACCTTACAGCGCAAGTTTGGCGGTGAACATAAGCGAGAACTGTACAGGATGGAGTTACGGGGCATCCAATTTCATCCAATTTCAATGGCCTGCCGACAGGAAGCGTTAGGTTAGAAATGTAAACAAACGGGTCCCGCCTCACACCAGAAAGAAAAACAATTACTGAAATATATTAGAATATAACACATTAATTTTATTGAGAACTATTTACTATATCTAGTACTGTAATTAATAATGAGTCAGAATAATTGTTATCTCAATCAATAAAATTTTAGTAGTCTAAAACTTTAAGAGGGGGGGGGGGATGACCAGGAAATATTTGCTTGTATCTCGTATAATAAAGGTCTCTTGAATAAAATTTTTGGTATTTAAACTTCCAATAATGTGATTTATTATGTACCAGAGTATTGTTTACGTAACATGAGTAGAAGTGGCGATTTGCTGAAAACTGAAAAATGCAAATATCTCGGGTAATAGTCAAGATAGAGAATAAACGTATATAACAATATTTATAGTAAATTTAATTTGCAATAAGATTATTTAATACAATTTTTCGATCCGATGCATCATAACGGAGATATTTCGACTTTTCGAAAATCCTCCCCTCTAAACCACCCCTCCCACTGGTCCGATTTTAGCCGTTAACGAACTTGCTCTCTCTTTTTACATAAAACGACTAAATATAGAGTTTGGTAACAGTCAAACAAAAATTGCGACCGCCAGCGCGGTAACAGAAATATATATATATATATATATATATATATATATATATATATATATATATATATATATATATATATATATACAGTTTTGAACGGACCTCATTTTCGTCATCTACTAGGTAGGATCGATGGACATTTGAAGAAAAAATTTGAAAATTCCGTCATGAGTACAACCTCAATAGCTGATTTCCCTTAAGGGAAATCTGCTAATAGATAATAATAAATATAGCCAATTTTTACGCTCAGTGTTTATCTGCTTCTGTTTTACATGTAGACTCCATTGAGCACGGTGGTTTCGATCTAGGTAGAGCAACGTTTACAACTAGAAGAAACGTTAAGATGGAAACGGAGGTCGGTGCAATACTGCAGAGAGTGGCGAGTGTCGATGGCCTCAAACAGGACTTGCTGATTCTAAGGTTCCGTTATCAGAGGAACATACCTGCTGATCATAGTGAATGCTATGAGATTGTGCTAGGCGCATTAAGACCTGTTGCATTCCTTATCAGTAATGTACGTGCATGCACGCCTATTCTCTCAGATGAATCCTTCTCAGAATGGGCTTGTCAATGAGTTTCCTGCGTTTTGTGGCCGGAGAGCGGAACTCGCAGAAGAATCGGAGTGAATCGTAATATTATTTAGTCGGCTGATAAAAAGTCCGCCCCGCAGGGTTTGCGTAAACCAAGCAGATTTCCCACATGCGCCACGTATTTGCATTTATCTCAAAACGTAAATGTTCAATGAGAACGATATTTGGAATTTAAGCATCAATTTGGTGCTAATTGTAAATATGATATGAGTAAGAGTGGAGGTTACTTCTAGGCTAGAAGTAAAACAGCGTTAACAGACACATGCACATAATTTTGAACGGATTACATTTTCGCCATCTCCTAGGTAGGATTGCTGGACATTTGAGAAATAGTTTCAGAAATCACGCCATGAGTACGACCTCAATAGCTGATTTCCCTTAAGGAAAGTCAAGCAGCTGAAAACCAGTCAAGACTTCTAACCACAAGCGTAGTAGTAGGTAATTCAGATATTTCGAATTTCGTAATTCTCCCCTCTAAACCCCCCTTTCTGTCCGATTCCGGCCGTTAACGAGCTTGCCGTTATTTTTACATAAAACGCATTTAAATATCCAGACAGACAGACACACACACACACACACACACACACACACACACACACACACACACACACACACACACACACACATATATATATATATATATTCCCACAAAATTTTGAATGGTCCTCATTTTTGTCATCTGCTAGGTAGGATCGATGGGCATTTCAGGAAATTGTTTTGAATATATACAATTTTCTGGAGCAGCACCCCCACTAATTTTAGCTACGAGCCGCCATTGCTGGTAACGATAAAACAAGAATTAAGTCCTGTAGAGCCGTGTAAGACAAGTGTGTTTGAGTGCGAGTGTTTGTATAAAGTACTGAGCAGACCTCATTTTCGTCTTCAACTTGGTAGGATCAATGGACCTTTCAGAAAAGTTTTCGGAAAACGAGTCATGAGTACAACTTAAAAAGTAGATTTCCCAGCAGGGAAATCTGCTAAAAGTGTGAAGGTCGTATATAATTATTAAACTAAAAGACAAATAAGCCGACCTTCACAAATCAATATGCTACTTGTTGCTAGGACTTTCACAGCTGACTTAACTGGATCTCATTGATCTGTGTAACTGCTGAGGAAATATGTGGTATAAAATCCCAGACAATATCGACTTGGGAAGAATAAGCAGATGCTCAGAAAGCAGAACATAGAGACATTACTTTCTGATTACCATCGAATATATAACTGGGTCAGCCAAATTAAGAAGTCGTTTGTTAAACTGAATTTCTTCAATATTTGGTTAAACCAGGATCCGCATACTCTCAGCTCTAGTAGAATCATCAATTATTGCTGCATACAGAGACAAACTATTGAATGATGATGTTGAATAGAAAAACTGCGACAAATCCTCGTCCTGATGAATTGTCTGCAACGGTCAAAACCTGCCAGAATTTTGGCCGCTTCAGTAACATGTTGAATCATAACACGGCTGTGTCGAGCTTGAGTGCAATCGATTGCTGATAATTGTCTGCTCACGGTCAAAACCTGCCAGAATTTTGCCTCCCTCAGTAACATGTTGAATCATAACACAGCTGATGTGACACTATACTGGCAGATAGGTTTTCTTATCGCAGCTATCTCTCAGGGATTTAGAAACGATAAGGTCCTCCAGTGTCAGGTATTTCGAGCCTAAGTGCAATAAGATGTTTGTCGATAAACCTCATTGCAAATTCTGGTAGATTCTGATGACCTGTCTGCAAATAATCAGATCTGTCAGAATCTTGGTCCCCTCAGTAACATGTTGAATCTTATCACAGCTTATGTGGCATTAAAAAGACCCGACATGTTCATGCAAAAGTCGCATGAGGTCCTTTTTGAGCTGAATCTGAAATATTCCCTACTCGTGAGCCTCACCAAACTACGGAAGCTAAAAGTAAATTTGACTGAGTTTTGCTTTTTGTTCTGGCTATCAGTTCTCCATAGACTTTTGAACGGGCCTCATTTTCGTCGATCGATGGACATTTGAGGAAATTTTCCAAAACTCTCTAAAAGAGTACGATCTCAAAAACTGATTTTCTTTAAGGACTTAAAATAATGACTGGGTGTGAAGAATACAGGGAAGATGCAAATATAGAGGAAGCAGTACATTAACACATGGGTTCACTTATTGTCCGGCATTCTGAGCTTCAGAGCAATTGATTGCCGATAAACATTGTAAATTCTGGTAGCTTCTGATGACTTGTCAGCAAATAATCAGAACCAGGCTGAATATCGGCTCCATCAGAAACATGTTGTATCGTATCACAGCTGATGTGGCATAACACCTTTAGATATGGCGTTTTCCTCCCAGTTATCTTTCGGGACTTTAGTCACAATAATGTCTCCAGTGTCCGGCATACAGACTTTCGGTGCAATGATTGCCGGCGAACATCATTGTAAATAATTGTAGATTCTGATGGATTGTCTGCAAGTGATCAGAACTAGCTGAATCTTATGACAGCTGGTGTGACATAACACCGATAGATAGGGCAGTTTTCCAAGTTATCAAGACTTTAGCACCAACAAGATGGTACTCCAGTGTCGAGCATTCCCATGTCCTCCTTCTGGAGGGTTTCCATCAGGGACAGTCTCCTAATCATCCCAAGTGGGTTATAATAAAAAATCTCTTTTTTATTATTATTCTTGAAACTAGGAATCCCAAATTTTCAAATGGGCCATATGGAAGGGAGAACAGCGTTGTGTGGCTCTTTTGTTTATACAAGTGATAATTTATAATTCTCACCGGATGCTTGATTACCACACACATACTTGTATTATACCGCTCTTGAGGTCGTAATTTTTGTTTGATCGTTACCAAACTCGACATATAAGTTTTTCATGCAAAATTAGAGGTCAAGTTTGTTAATGGCTGAAACCAGACAAGTAGGAGGCGGGTAGTTCCGAAAATTAAAAATGTCTCCGTTATTATACGTCGGATAGAAAACTTGCATTTTGTTAAAATATTGATGATCCACAATTGAAGGGTTTGCTGCAAAAAGGAGGTAGCTCCATCCCATAGCTGTTGGGAGTTATAAACACTTTCATGTGCCAAAAAAAAAAAACTCTTTTATTTGGCCCCAAAAGGATGCAGCTTTCAATCGTTATGATGTTATTTTCGTTATAATGATGTTATTTTCGTATTTTATAATGATGTTATTTTCTGTTTGTAAAACCAATAATTTTGCTGTACTTTATTTTCATTTTTCTTTGAATAAAAAATACATAATAATAGTACATTCTATTTATTTTTACACCTTTTTCTGAAAGGTATAGAAATAACATATTCCTAAATTCCTCTTATTCCATTCTTTTGGGCAAAAAAGAGGTAGCTCCAAGGATTATCCACGTACCACCAACATTTGGATGATATTTTTTTAATGTAAATACTGTTCTAATATGTAAACACCATAATTGAAAGTAAGCAACAACAATATTTTTATATAACTTAAAATTTGAATTTTTTAAACGTTTTTTTTTGGTTTCCCAAAAACTGGAAAAATTGGAGCTACCTCCTTTTTGCAGCAAACCCTTCAATTGTTGCTCTATGCATTTTTTTTCGTAACTCAAGCATTAAGAGAGATATTCGACCACTCTCTGCAACTCATTGGCTATTTGACATAGAAATTGGGAATATGTGGTGAGATGAGATTACAAGTGTGTTATACCATCACTTCAAATCTATTTAGGTAATCTTGGTGTGTTTTTAACGCCACTGAAAATGTGGCTCACGTATTATCAAAACACTTAGGATTAAAAGTTTAGGTGTAGGTTTTGTGAATAGTTTATTGGAATCTAGGAGGTTTAAATAGAATTCTAAAAATAGGAGGAAGACTTCGGGGAATATAAATTATGCGATGGGGGTTTTGACAGAGCTATTAGAAAACACGGTTGACCTTGTTACAAGTTTACGATCTGAGTGATAAGGAAGTGATGACTGATAAGAAGGTGGTGGGCAGCGAGGCGTGGGGGCAGCGAACTTGAGGCGTGACCGACTCATGAGCATCACAGACTTTTTTCTGAGAAATACTACTCTCCGGGGGGAGAGAGAGGGGGAAATACTGGCGGAGGGGTGGGGGGTTGTTGTGCTCCCCACCCCGGAGGGGAAGTTGCCCAAGGGGTGGGGGGGGGGCTCTGTCGGTGGGAGGGGGTACTATATAGCTGTGGGGAGCCGGTGACGTCACGCTTCGAGGTCTGAGCCGGGCAAGATGGCGGAGGGTGGTGTGCATGTTGTGAGCGACGGATTCCTCATGTTCGGCGGAGATATGCCCCTGGGTGTCGAGCCCGGACTACAATCTGCCGATGAGGAGAACTGCAGGAAGAAAAGGTGCCACGACAGATACGACTCCTCTGAGAGCTCTGACAGGTCAGTTATGCCCCTCTCTCTCCTCAAATAACAAAAATAATTAAATTTTAAAATAAATAAATAAAAACAAATCCTTTTAACCCATCTTCATCAACTCTCAATAACGCAAAATCCAAAAAAAAAAAAAAATACATGAAAAAAGCTATTTACATATTTAAACCTAACACAAACAATTTCAAAACAATAGATAAGATACATGTGACAGTTGATAAGGCAGTGCCAGTTTTTGCCGGGAAATCCATTGTGACTTTTGAATGTTACATCTACAACAGACTTATACATCTGGATCTTTTGAGTTTCATTCGGAGTTCAATTCCCATAACTTGAATTTGAAAGCCTTCTTAGTTTATTATTTCTCTCATTCACGGAACAAATCTATCGCATCAACAATCTTTGGTAGCTCGAATTATGCATTTATGTTTATTATTTATTAACGTCCAGCTCGGATTTTTTATACCACTCTTTTCTAGCCAGGGTGGGACGAAGGATCAGATGAGTTCGTCGCTAAATAAATTCCTATTGTCCAGGCGGGACTCCAACTCGCCACTCTAGGTGTACCATGTGAGGCTAAGGCCAGCGTTTTAACTCCCTCGGCTAACCCGAGCCCCAGGTTTTTATTTGTTTGATCAAATAATAATAAAAACGAACTTAAGCCTCCCCCCAAAATTAGGATACATT
The DNA here is from genome assembly GCA_019009955.1 of Riptortus pedestris. Classification (NCBI taxonomy): domain Eukaryota; kingdom Metazoa; phylum Arthropoda; class Insecta; order Hemiptera; family Alydidae; genus Riptortus; species Riptortus pedestris. Next base: position 10,222,573 of record CM032232.1, read on the forward strand.
CCGTTACAAAAAGATGATACTATAAATACATATACTTTATAAATACATAATTTGTTTTGTTTTTTTAACTTGGGCGAGTTATTTAAAAGTCTAATGGAGAATAAACTTACCTTTTTCAAATTTCACGAACTAAGCGCCGTTCATTATAATTAATCCACCGTTCGTTAACCGTACAGTATTTACTTATTAATGCACATTTACTACTGCTTCGAGATTGTAAATAAAGTATTCCGTCGATTAAATATCCATGCTTCTCCGAGTCGAGCGAAAGTTTTATTTACGTTGCGTGAATATTCAAAAGGTTTTGGGTCCAGTTTGCCATCGATTGTAGTTTTAAAAAGTTATTAGTTTTTGTTGCTGCACCTGCCTGTTAATAAAACACTGGACTTCTGTTTGTAAAAGACGCTCGAAATTGTATGTAGTAGTTCGTTCGACATTTATTTTTCATATTCATATTTGTATTGCAGTTTTAGTTTACAGACTCAGTTGAATAAGTGAATTGGTCTGTATAAAAATTGTATTTACATCTGTGTTGATATTCTAGTGTTCATTTCGGGACTTAAAGGTTTTTTGTTTTGTCGGATTTGAAATTAATTCTTAAAAATATAACAAACCGTATTAATTCCAAAGTAAATTGAAATTCTTGAGGCTCTGGCTAGCCATTGAGCTAAAGCGTTGAGAAGTTTTTTCTCACCTGGGCAATAGGAATTTATTTACTGACGAACTCATTAAACAAAATCTCTAGTCTCTGTAGATAACTCGTCACAATTATCCGTAGTAGCATAAAGTGGACGTTAATAAATAATAATAATAGTTAAGTCTTCGTGTGTAATTATAGCCAAATATATCAAATGAATACCCTTTGTTTCTTCCACGTTATTAGTTTATTTTATTTCTATTATTTGGACTAGAGTTTTGTGGTTATTTTTTGGGAATTATTTTGGCGGTAATGGTTTGTTTTGAGCGGTAAGAAGGAAAGTGTAGGTGAAGAGCGTTATATTGAGGTTAGGGTAGTAGGGAGGGCCTTGTGTCCCCAAATCCAACGAGATTCAATGTCATTAACAGAAGTGAACAACCTCTCTGTACCTGGGGGCCACGCCTCTCTCACTCTCTCTCTCTTTCTCTCGCATTCTCTCTCTCCCCTCTCTCTCTTTCTCTTTCTCTTTCCCCCACCCCATCTCTCTGTCTTCTTATATAATCTTTCCCAGAATCTCACGGGCTTTGTTTTTGTTTGCTCTCTTCTGTCGTTCTGTTTGTTTTTTTTTGTATTTTTGCCTTTACCCTTCTATCCCTCGCCTGACATTTTTAAGAGAAATCAGCTATTGAGGTTGTACTCCTGGCGAGAAATTGAAAAAATCTCTTCTAATATTCATCGATCCTTCCCATGAGATGTCGAAAATGAGGTCCGTTCAAAATTACATATATTTGCCTCTTACCAAAAGGTTTGTCTTATCATTACGAAACTCGACATATAATCGTTTTATGTAAAAAGCAAGATGGAGCTCGTTAATGACTTAAATCGGAAGGAGGGGTTTGAAGAGGGATATCGAAAATTCTAAATATCTCCGTTATTATACGTCGGATCGAACAATTGTATAGAAGCAATGTTATTAGCAGATTTCCCTTAAGGGAAATCAGCTATTGAGGTTGTACTCATGACGGAATTTTCGACATTTTTCTTCAAATGTCCATCGATCCTACCTAGTAGATGACGAAAATGAAGTCCGTTCAAAACTATATATATATATATATATATATATATATATATATATATATATATATATATATATTTGTCTGTTACCGCTCTAGCGATCGCAATTTTTGTTTGATCGTTACCAAACTCGGAATTTAATCGTTTTATGTAAAAGGAAAGATCAAGTTCGTTAATGGCTGAAATCGGACCCGTGGGAGGGGGGGTTTAGAGGGGAGGATTTTCGAAAAGTCGAAATATCTCCGTTATTATGCGTCGGATCTAAAAATTGTATAAAATGAATCTTATTGCAAATTTAATTTACTATAAATATTGTTCTATACATTTATTCTGTATCTTGAATATTAACCGAGATATTTGCATTTGTATTCTGCGTGTGGTCGGCTATATTCGGCCTTTCCGCCGAGAGCTCTGGTGGCCGTTTCTGTAACTATTCGTCCCTCGTGAATAGGTTTAGAGGTTACTTACCACTTCAGCTGTTATTAGGCAGATTTCTCTATTGTAAAACTTTACGTGGGAAATCTGCTTAGTTTTCGCAGCCCCTGCGTGACGGACTTTTTGTAAATGCAATTGCCTATAATTGGTGTTATATACATGTTTTCTCTAATATGAATATTAACCGAGATATTTGAATTTTTTAGTTTTCATCCTGCTCGTCACATTAACAATACTCTGTTATATAATAAGTCACTTCATTCTAAGCTTAAATATCAAATAAGGTGTTAAAAAGACCATTACTCTACGAGATACATGCAAATTCGTTCTGTTGATCCCCCGTCTTAAGTTCTTGGATTACTAAAATTTGAGAGAAAAGTTTCTGATTCATGAATTACAGTATTATATACAGTAAATAGTTTTAAATACAATTAATAGGTTATATTTAGATGTATTTCAGCAATTGTTTTTTTTCCTTCCTGTGAAGAATATTTCTACCTTTCTGTTCAGCTGTGAGAAATTGTCTGATGTTTTTGTTTACAATTCAGAATCTTTTCGTTTGGGGGTTATTAGAATTGACTGAAATATTTCTCATTTGTATTTGTTCACTTAATATTCACGGTGGTGAAAATTTATCTATTGTAAACCTTACGATAGATTTGATGGGAAATCTGCTTAGTTTGCCCAGTCCGTGACGGACTTTTGGTATTTTTGCATTTCCCTTACTCGCTGGACATTTTTATTTTCACCTTTATCCCAATTTCCTGTTTTATGGGATTCTTATAATCGCTCAATATATTTCGGTTTGGGCCAACCTTAGATGTGATTGGTCGAGTAGTTGGCGCATCAACCTGTTGCTATTTATATTTGATAAGATAAAAGAGTTGGTCTACTGAGAAAGACGACCAGAATTCCTGGACTGTCATGGCCGCCCCTAGAATCCTTTCTCGGTTAGCTTTTCGTCCTAACTTTAAGTAATCAAAAATCACTTTCTTCAAGCTACAAAATTCAGGGTTCCGAAGTGAGGGATCTTTATAGAAAGGAGTATTTTCATATCTCAAGCCCTAATTGAATCTTATTCAAAGTACTTATAAACAGGATTAATACTAAACTAATTAATAAAATAAAATTAAAAGTTCTGTCGAACAACTTATTTTGTTTGTGGAAACAATTTGATATTATTTGAATGGTTTATACAGTTGTTTATTTCTGTAATACGCCCAAAGGTCGAGTTCGAAATGAACCTTTCTCCTCTAAGCAAATTCATTTTTAGTAAAGAAAGGTTTATATCAAAATGTTATGTAGTCTGTATTCGGTTATTTAATAAATATTGTTAACTGTTTATTTATCGTATCTTCACGGGCCCTTTTGAGAATTGTACTGTAAACTCCATATTTTCACTAAATGAATAGCTTATCAGATTGTAACCATGGGCTTGGAACTGGTGTGCCTGTATAATATGAGCTTTAAAATTATTACCCGTTAGGAATAAAAAAGTCACAGATTTCCCACGTTCAACATGTATTTGCATTTATGTAAAAATGTAAATGCTTAATGAGAACAATATTTGGTATTTGGGGTACAAATAAATTGCTTCATATTATAATAGCTCATTGTTGATATGACGTGAGTAGGAGTGGTGGTCGAATTTTCGAAATTCCCCATTTCGAACCGTCACATCCCCTAATCGGATTTCAACCATTAACGAACTTGATCTTTCTTTTTAAATAAAACGTTTAAATATCAAGTATAGTAACGATCAAACAAAATTTGCGACTGCTAGAGCGTTAATAGAAAAAAATACATGTGTATATATATATATATATATATATATATATATATATATATATATATATATATAATTTTACTGTAAGTGTGTATGTCACTGAACTCCTAAACGGTTGGACCGATTTGAATGAATTTTTTTGTATGCGTTTGGTTAACGCCCTGGATGGCTTAGATTCACAAATCAGCCCGGCAGATGAAGCATTCGCGGGGGGGGTTGTACGGGAGGCCTAAAATTACAAATAGCTATATATCGTTTCCTATTGACTTTTCGGCAAATATGCACAGGATAAATGTTGTTTATTTCGTTATTTAGAGTAACTTTTGTTACATTCACTTTTGCCCGTATAACAAAGTATAAACGAGATATACACTATGAAATTAAAGTGGGAGCCAACAATTTTATTGGACACCAACAATTGAACTGAACTTAACAAAACTCAATATGTAAATTAGCATTAATTCTTCTATGATTACAATTTTTAGGTTCGAACGGGAGTGGGGGTTATAAGGGAGGCCTGAATAAAAAATTCGCGATATTTTATTTTTTATGTGTTTTTAGGCAAACGTGCACATAACAACTGTAGCTGAAATGGTAGTAGAGAAAGTTGTTATTCCCTGGAACTAAAATTGGTTATTTGACGAATTTATGTTTACAATAGCTGTGTTAGCTGAATGGAATAGCAATATATCAGGAAACAGGAAGAAACGTCGTGAATTATATAATATTACTAGAAATAATAATGATATATCAATATATATACTACTAACTGCAGTAATGTTATCTTGCCGAAACGAAGACGGAATTCCAAATATTGAAATTTATAAATAAAAATAAAATAAAATTGTTTTAGGACTTCCAACTGAATTCTGTGCACAATTCATTCTTTATATTTTCTTGGTTAAACCAACATAAATAAAGATATTAACGATATATATTAAGATTAGAATATGTGTAGATTGGCGAATATGAGCCATTTTCACAAAGACCCTATCTGCAAAGATTTCCAATTTTTAGGCCCATTGTTCTTAGAATTAACAGAAACATGAAGAGATTTCATCGCCGCAGAATTTACATAGGATATCCGCCAAACCCAATATGTGTAGAGTTGCAATTCGCTTGTGAACAGATCATTTTTTCCCATAGTTTCCTCGTTCGAACTATGCGATAATGAATATCTTATCACTTTCTGTTAGCTTACTTAGGATAATCATTATTTATACACGCTCTTCTAGTTTTATCAATGATACCATTGATTTGATAACTTTTGAACATGGAGAAGAATATTTTCAAAGAATATTAACTGTTTACTTGCGCAGCCAGAAGGTGACGTATAGGAACCATCTATTACTAAGTTTATGGTTGAAAATCGTTTTGCCAATTAACGGAAACACTTGGGGAAATCCGTGAAGTTATTGAGGTTAGTCGAGCTACAAAGAGAAAAGCATGTATGAAGGCATTTGAGCATTATTCCAGGAAACAGTTAATTTCCTGTACTCAACTTTGCCATAACAAGTGTTTAATGATTTTAATTTAAGTTCTTGAAGGGATATTAACTATTTATCTTGCCATACACTACATTTTAAAATAGTTTAGAATATAATTAATCTCTCAAAGCAATAAAAGTCCGTCACGCAGGGGCTGCGTTATTTAAGCAGTTTACTCAAGTGCGTCACGTATTTGCATTTGTCTCAAAACGTAAAGGTTCAATGAGAACAATATTTGGTATTTGGTTTTCAAATAAATTGCTCCATATTAGAATATCTTATTGTTAATATGAGAATATATAGTGGGAGTGGGGGTCGAAAATTAAATAAGTCCGTCACAAAGGGGCTGCGTAAACTAAGCAGATTTCCCACGTGAAGTTTTACGATAGAGAAATCTGCCCAAAAACAAGTGTAGTAAGTAGTAAGAGATCACTAAAGTTATACACGAGGGACGAATAGTTACGAAAATGGCCGCCAGAGCTCTCTTCGGAAAGTATGTACCAAACAGCTCACTCTTGCCGACCAATGCAGAATACAAATGCAAATATCTCGGTTAATATTCAAGATACAGAATAAATGTATATAACAATATTTATAGTAAATGTAATTTGAAATAAGGTTGATTCTATACAATTTTTCGATCCGACGCATAATATCGGAGATATTATGAATTTTCCGAAAATCTACCCCTCCCACTGGTCCGATTTCAGCCATTAACGAACTCGATCTTCCTTTTTACATAAAACGATTAAATTCCGAGTTTGGTAACGATCAAACAAAAATTGCGACCGCTAGAGCGTTAACAGACAAATATATATATATATATATATATATATATATATATATATATATATATATATGTATATGTATATATATACATAAAATTTTGAACTGACCTCATTTTCGTCATCTCCTGGGTAGGATCGATGGACATTTGAAGAAATTTTTCGAAACTCGCATCATGAGTACAACCTCAATAGCAGATTTTCGTTAAGGAATGCCAAATCTGTGCTAATAATCAAGATAATAACAAAACATACAGAACTACATTTATAGAACATTACATTTACAGTAAGATTGGCTCTATATAATTTTTTGATCTGACACATAAAAAAGGAGATATTAAGAATTTTCGAAATTCCCCTTCTAAGCCTCCCCCCCCCTCCCCATCTCTCCCATTATTATGATTTCAGCCGTTAAAGAACTTGGGCTTTAGTCTCAAATAACACGTTTAAACATCAAGGCTACAAATAAAGTGCTACATGTCAACTTATTGTTAATGTGACATGATTAGGAGTGGGTGTTTACTGAAGGCTGAAAACTAAATAATGCAAATATCTCGGTTAATAATGAAGATAGTGAAAAAACGTACATAACAATATTTATAGAACATTACATTTGTAATAAGATTGGCCTAATACAATTTTTCGATCAGACGCATAATAACGGAGATATTAACAATTTCCGAAACTCTCCCCCTCTAAACCCCCCCCCCCTCCCTTTCCATGGTCCGATTTTAGCGGTTAACGATCTTCAGTTTTACATAAAACGTTTTAATTTCAAGTTCGTTAACGAAAAAACAAAACTTGCCACCGCTTGAGCGATAACAGACAACTTTTATATATATACATATAAAATTTTTTTAGTACCTTAATAGATTCTTTTCCTTAGGGGAAGTCTGCTAATAAAAAGGGCTACTCATAATACTTTTAGAGATAAAAACTGAAAAAAGAGTGTTTTGTATCAATTATTAAGAGTCTGACTTAATTGACAGAGAAATTTGTCTTTTTAATTTCTCTCTCAATTAATATCCTCATTTTCGTCATCTCTTGGGTAGGATTGATGGGACATTTGAGGATTTCTAAAATCGAGTCTTGGATAAAACCTAAATAGCTGCTTATAAAAAAGACTACTTAATATTTTTTAGAGGTAAAAATTGAAATAAGAAAAGTGTTTTGTATCAATTATGAGGAGACTGACTTAATTCAGAGAGAAATTAAAAGTACAGAGAAAAACTTTATAATTAAGCAATCAAGAACATAGAACATAATATTATTTTTACCCCACGCATTTTTAATTCTTCTGAAGAATTCTTTGAGAATTATCTGATATGAGAAGTTAGGAACAAAAAAAAAAAACCAAGTGTAGAATCCCAACATAGTGAATAATTTATTCTATTAAATAAACGTAGTGGCATTGGAATTGAAAGCAAAGCGAATTGAGGAATACAAATGGAGCCAGTAGAAGCGATAATCGATTTTATCAGCTGTTTCATAGATTAACTCCTAGATTCCCGCCAATTTACAGTCAATTAACGCGGGACAGGTTGACGTCTCCTCCTTGTCTTTCGAGGTTAGGTTAAATTTAGCAGATTTCCCTTAATAGAAATAAAGCTATTGAAAATTTGAAATATCTCCATTATCATGTCAAATCGAAAGATTTTATTGAACCAATCTTTTTTGTAAATTTAATCACCTATAACCAATGATATAATCATATTTGTTCTATCTTAAATACTAACAGAGATATTTGGAGTTTTTAATTCTCAGCCTTCAGCCTTAAACCCTTTTATTTGTCATCAATGTAATATATCGTGAAGTGTCACCGAAGCTGAAATTACAAATATTTAGTTCAACAAATCTTTTCCAGATGAAATACACTCAAATACATTCATGACCTCTCCCCCCCCCCATCTTTTGCCCTGAGATGAAAATTATTCTCGTTCATTATTATGAGATATATGTCAGTTATTGTTTTTCTTTCCGATCAAGAATATTTCTATCTTTCAGCTCTGAGGCCTTAGCTGTTTGTATATAATACGCTTTCCGTTGTGGAGGTTATTGAAATGTAAATTGGCTGAAAGATTTCTCATTATCGTTTCTATTTGTCCACTTAAAATATGCACGGTGGTGTACGTACGTAGATTTATCTATTGAAAAACTTCATGGTGGAAAATCTGCTTAGTTTACGCTGTCACGGACTTTTTAAGCTAAATAAGGAGTTAAAACGAAGTTAAGTCTACTTTTAATTTATCCTATAAATAAGTTATACAGGCCAGAGTTGTGTTTCTCTTCACCTCTTAGGCAATGACAATAATTTGGTCAATCTTGGAGTAGTAAATGTTATATTATTCAATCATTATGCAACTTCTATCATATAAAATCGATTTCATAAGCTTACGATTCGATTTCATCGGTTTCGTTTTAGCAAATTTCCCAACACGGCGCGACACACACACACACACACTCACACAAAACATTTTGGACGGGCCTAATTTTCGTCATCTCTTAGGAAGGATCGATGGACGTTTGAGGAAATTTTGTCATGAGTACAATCTTAATAGCTGATTTCCCTGGGGGGGGGGGTTACAATGTGCTTATTTTGACATGATATAAATACAAGAGTATTAGTAGATAGATATACTGATAATTTGATTGATCGGTGGAAAAGACGTAAAGTTAGTTTTTGATTAACATCGCCAAGCAATCTTTTGCGTCGTATTGGTGGTGAATATGTCACCGACGATGATTACTAAATAAAAAGGCTACTTAAGAGAATTAATGAAGTTTTTCTGGAAGCGCTTAAAAACTCATAATTGTATTTATAAAGTCGGAAGAGTTTCTGGAGGAATGCAACTTCTGGCTTTAACACTTCGCCTTAGGTGGTCTCGTTTGTCAACTTATACTGAACACCCCTGGTTACCATTTATCAACACAGTTTGATCCTATTTTTCATCCACATTTAGCCGAATCAGAAGTGTCACCTTTATTCCGGTCCGGCGTGTGGGACAATGTTTACAGGTCTGCCTGGCAGAAACGTGTTGTGAGCACAGATATATGAGAATAAGGAATGCTCTCCAATTTGTATTTATCAGTTGAGAAAAAGCCTTCCAACTTTCAAATAAAGCTGCCAAATGAGACTTGCATATATACAGCTGAGCTTGAAGCCCTGAAACTACAGACACGGACATCACAATTTGTACTGACTCTCTTAGCTCACATTACATTCATTAAAAAACATATATAGTTCACATCCACTCATCTCGTATATATTGCACAAAATCCAGACATTAAACAATAGAATAGCTATGTACTGGTTACCCGGACATACAAACATGAGACGAAGCACACAAGTAGACGAGCTCTCCAAATCAGCTACTCAAAAAAGTGTCTTGTACACATCAAGATATTCAAGCCCAAGGAAAACATATGATTCTCAATTCATGACACTCAAATCTTGGTTTGCCACAACTGATCCAAACTTCCAGAACTGAAACATATATTTGGTGAACGGCCTTCCTCAAAAAGGCTAATTAGAAGAGAAGAAGTAGTTTTAACAATCTTAAGAATTGACCATTCACGACTGATTCACACTTACTGGAGAAGAGGAACCCTACTGCCAACACTTTAACTGTAGACTTACTATAAAACATATACTTAAGTACCCACATAGACCTACCATACTGACTGAATTACTGACCGCAGACAGTGTATAGATCGCCTATTATACTACTTGAAATATAACAACATTTTCAAAAAAACAAAATTACAATGTAGGACAATATTGAAAATATTTGCAGAAATGAGCATACTTAAGTAAATAAAATAAAGTGATTTTAAGAATTTAACTGATTCGTCGCTAAATCTCCCCAGTTGCGAAATGCGATTATTGTAAGAATAAAAAAAATACCTTCCAAGTGGAATGGCGGTCTGAGGTCCTTTTAAGCGCCAGGTACATTTCATACTTAGCTTTTATGATGTTGCCGAACTGCCAAATTACAGGTCGTAAAATACGTTGAGCAAAGAGATCGTTACGAGAGGATTACGGTGTGTTAGAGAGACGGACAGACAGACAGACAGATTGGCCGTAGCCGAATGACTTTCGGCAATTAGCCCCATCCCCCGGCAGTTCGGGCCCGGGTTATGGCCTCCCCCTTGGGACTAAATCATAGCTGCCGGATTGGGATTAAAAGGAACCCACTTGCTATGTCTTGGGTGCAATACTTCCACCCAATTAAAGTTTTCCTCCCGCAAACTGTTCCCCAGGGCTGCTTTCTCCGATCCCAACTGCTTGGGGTGTGTGGTTTCAGCCTGTCCCATGTGACTAAATCTATTTCAGACGACAAACAATTATTCTCTGAGATGACAACCTGACTTCGGGCTGGGAACTTATTCCCCCCTCTGAGTCTATGACTTGGAAACTTTCGTCCTAAACAACTCTGAAAGACTACGAACCAATCTATTTACAGGAATAGCTTATATATATATATATATATATATATATATATATATATATATGTATATATACTAGCTCAGTTACCCGGCTTCGCTCGGGAATTCATTTGAGGCTGAATGGTGATGGTATTTTTTTTGGCAACGCTTTACTTTGCACAATATTTTGACATTTACCCGTCCCAGTGTTTAGGGTTAATACCCGTCGTTTCTGTGGATTTGTTAATAATAAAATTATTTTTTTTATGTAAGACTTCACTGTCCTCCATATTGTCATATTTCCTGTTTCCTGTGCATTATGCATAGATTTGAATTATTAAGGACTAAATATTAACATTCATTTGAATTAATTTTTCCTGGTACCTGGTAGTTCATATTGAAAAGAATTCTTGAGCAAATTTCTCTAAATAAACAACTTTTGTTATGTGCATTTTTGCCGAAACTACAATAGGAAACGAAATATCAATATTTTTTATTTCAGGCCTCCTTTATAACCCCCACTCCTGCCCGTCCCTAGAAATAGTATGGCTTATTATAAGGAAGGCGTTAGTGCTAATACACATACTAAGTGTATTATTTAGTTCGGTTAAGTCTTTTGTGCCAAATAAAATTGTTAACTCCCGCGATAATTTTTAGCGTATAACGCCTTCATACTTCGGTATACGACGAAAGTGTATATAAAAAAAGATTTTCTAAATAACAAAATAAACAACTTTTGTAATGTGCATATTTTCCGAAAATACAATAGGAAACGAAATACCACTATTATTAATTTCAGGCCTTAGGTAGTTGAAAGGGGAGGAATATCGAAATATCTCCGATATTATACGAATTATTTCGAACCAATCTTATTGAACATTCAATTGTCTGTAAATGTTGTTCTATACATTTATTCTGTATCTTGAATATTAACCGAGATATTTGGATTTTTAGTTTTCTACCTTCAGTAAACCCCACTCGTGTTATAATAGCGATACGCTGTTAAATCATTAAACACATTCTAAGCTTAAATACCAAATATTATTTTCACGAGTTTTGTTTCGATAATCTTTATTTGACTTGTTCCATACTCAATATTTAACTGTTTCAGTCAACATTAATGATCATAATTATTATTGAAAGAAATCAGACATGGAATAGTGGGGGTATAAAGGGGGGGGGAGGAATTCGAAAATTCAAAACATCTCCGTCATTATGAGTCGGATCGTAATCGTAAAAATAGTTTTTCATGAATGGTATCACAGACTGTTATGGAACCAATCTTGTTGTACAGTTTATAATCTATAATTGTTGTTCTGCGCCTTTAGCAGATTCCCCTTAAGGGAAATCAGCTATTGAGGTTGTACTCATGACGGAATTTTCGAAATTTTTCTTCAAATGTCCATCGATCCTACCTGGTAGATGACAAAAATGAGGTCCGTTCAAAACTATATATATTTGTCTGTTACCGCTCTAGCGGTCGCAAATTTTGTTTGATCGTTACCAAACTCGACGATATTTAGTCGTTTTATGTAAAAAGGAAGATCAAGTTCGTTAACGGCTGAAATCGGACAAGTGGGAGGGGGAGTTTGGAGGGGAGGATTTTCGAATATTCGAAATATCTCCGTTACTATACGTCGGATCGAAAAATTGTACAGAATCAATCTTATTACAAATTAAATTTGCTATAAATATTGTTATATACATTTTTTCTCTATCTTGAATATTAACCGAGATATTTGCATTTTTATTAAATCTGAGCGGCTAACGGACGAAGTGACTTTCCGGCCAAAAGCTAGTTCAGCCGTTTCATTAACTGAAATTTCTCTATTGTAAGGCTTCACGTGGGAAATCTGCTTAGTTTACGCAGCCCCTGCGTGACAGACTTTTTTTCTTAGACAGAAATAGGCAATATATATGAAGTACCAGCACGTGGAAATTCTGCTTAGCATACGCAGCCTCTGCGTGCAGGCCTTTTTCACGTGTTGTTACCGAAATTTTAGACAAGGACCTTATAGACAGGAGATCGTTTGGTCTTGACCGATTCAGTTCTATTAAATCATATTTTATAGAACGATTAGTTCTATTTGCCGCTCAACTCAACACTGTAAAAAGCAGAAATAATAATATTTTACTACTTATGAACTGTGTGTTTTAAAAATTGCCCTACATGTTTCAGGCTTATTTCAATGTTTTCAGAGACTTTCTGTCTTCATAGATGACTGCCGCTATTAACAGTGCGACATCGGCTATTTGGTGGTACTGGCATCGCATCTAGCAAGCACTCTTTTATCAAGATTGAAATAAAAAACCTCTGAAGATGTGTCAATGGTCCTTGAAACATGTAGCACATTTTTTTAATAAATAAAGTATTTAAGCATAAGAGAATGTCATTACTTTGAACCTATGAGACTTTGAGAAGGATGGTAACCTTCCTAGAATTTTCATCTAAATTACCGATTTTTGATCTAACCTACCGAAATTCTGTATTTTAAATACGGAATGGAGTATCCGCGATTACTCTTTTAGAACATTTTACTTCCGAAATAATGAACTAAGGAAAGTATCGGTGTAGAAACATCACCTGAAGTTCTCATTATTCAAATAGACATTTCGTTACAATTCTACTTCTCCAACCCGGTTTTCAACATATTGCTAATTTTCGCCAGCTCTACGCCTGCCTGGAAACAAAAATTGCAATTGTTAGAGAGGTAGACAAGTATGGATATAATTTTGAACGGACCTTATTTTCGACATCTACTAGGTAGGATCGGTGGACATTTGAAAAAATTTTTTGATCGAGTCATGAGTTCCCTTAAGGGAAATCTGCTGAAAACAAACAATATGTTGTGAACAAGAATACTGAGATAAGGAATTTACAAGGTATATTCATCTAATATTTAAATAAACAGCAAGAGGATTAGATGTACTATGCTTTATTCGAATCGATTTTTGAAAACTTGAATGTTTTTAGGTTATCGATTTTTACACTGTTCATCATTTTAATGAATCGATTTTATCAGCTGAGCTATGTGATACATCTCTATTATTGTTAGTCTTGAAATGACTGCCGAAGTGGTAAGGTTAAATCTTTTAGCTGATTTCCCATAAGGAAAATCAACTATTGAGGTTATAGTGATGGGGCGATTTTTGAAAATATCCTCAAATGTCCAACGATCCTACCGACTAGATGACGAAAATGAGGTCCGTTCAAAATGTTATGTGTATATTGGTCTGTCACCTCTTATTTAATCGTTGAAAAATTCAATATATAAGCCTTTGGTGTAAAAAGAAAGATCAAGTTCGTTAACGGTTGAAATCGGACTGGGGGGGAGGTTGGGTTCTAAACCTCTAAGGGAGGAATTTTCAAAAATTCAAGATATCTTCGTTATTATAGGTGGGATCGAAAACGTTTATAGAACCAATGTTATTGCAAATTAAATTTTATATAAATGTTATTATATACGTTTTTTCACTATGTTGCTTATTAACTGAGATATTTGCATTTTATATTTTTCGGCCTTCAGTAAACCCCCACTCCTACTCATGTCATTAACAATAAGCTGTATATTATGTAGCTCATTATTTATACCAAATATTGTTCTATTTGAACTTATACTTTTTGAGATAAATGACAGACAATACGTGACACACGTAGGAAATCTGCTTAGTTAACGCAGTCCCTGCGTGACAGACTTTTTATGAATGTGTATTACTCTTGAAGAGGCGCCATAGAGGACGCGAAGAATGTAGATTAAAATAAATCAGTGGATTATTTTTCATCAGTTTTATTGTCCTTCGGCCATTTCTCCTTCGACGGTTATTGATAAAAGCTATCTATCGCTCAGAATACACTCAAACGATGAAATGCTCAAGCGGGAAAGGTATTTTCAAAACCCGAGTTAGCTACACTGCTGAGGCCCATGGTTTGCCAGTTTTGACAAGCTGTTATCAAAATAAGGCGGGAATATAATTGACCCGTAGACTAATGATAACGATCACGAACTTCCGCCTCCTCCAGGAGAACCTCGTTGGAATCAGTTGACTAAATGCCTTCTCGATACGAGTCGATACTTGGAGCATTAAGGTCGATTATGATCAGCTGTGCCGGGCCACGTGCCTACGTCATTACAAGTAATTTATGACTTCCTTCTATTTATCCCGCCTTATCAACTGGAACCCACCGAAGTAACCTGTTAGCTTTAATATATCCCCATCATGATGATGGAGTCCTACTAGTCAATCTATTTCTATGAATATCTTAAGGGAAATCAGCTATTGAGGTTGTACTCGGAAATTCCCTCAAAAGTGTCCATAAATCGTACCTAGATGATGAAAAAGTCCGTCACGCAGGGGCTGCGTAAACTAAACAGCTTTCACACGTGAAGTTTTACAAGAGATAAATCTACATTCTGGTAACACAAACGCACTGGCAAATTAAGTGAATAAATACAAACAATAATAAGAAACCTCCCGAAGGGAAGTGTCTGAGATGTAAAGAAACAGGCCTTCCAACTTCTCAACAGAAAGAAAAACAATTACTGAAATATATCAGAATATAACATATCATCTAAAGTATCTAACTATTTATTTACTATTCTGCCATGTATAATAAATCAGAATAATTTTTATGTCAATCAATCACATTTTATTAATCCAAGAAGTTAAGTCTTTTGAAAACAATATTTGGTATTTAAGCTTCGAATAATGTGGTTTATTATACAACAGAGTATTGCACATTGTACATTAGGAGAAGTACGGGTATGACCGAAAAATGCAAATATCTCGGTTAATATTCATGATAGAGAATAAATGTATATAACAATATTTATAGTAAATTTAATTTGAAATAATATTGGCTCTATACGAGTAACGGAGATATTTAGTATTTTCGGAATTCCTTCACTCTAAATTCCCCCTTCTCCCGTTAACGAACTTGATCTTTAGGTTTATATGAAGCGCCTATATGTCGAGTTTGGTAACGATTAATCAACAATTGCGACCGCTAGAGCGGTACACACACACACACACACACACACACACACACACACACACACACACACACACACACACACACGCGCGCGCGCGCGCGCGCGCGCGCGTTTTGAATGGACCTTATTTTCATCATCTCCTAGGTTGGATCGATGGACATTTGAAAAAAAAATTCGAAAATCGCGTCATGAGTACGACCTCAATAGCTGATTTCCCCCCTCTTTTTGGCAAGGGTTTAATGTGTACAACTACTTTTACGTATTGCTGTCCCGCGAGGGTCAGGTAGGGAAATTGAATATAAGAAAAGTAACTCAAAATAAACACCTTCTGATATGTGTACCAAAAGGAAGATATGTAAAAACCAAAAGAAAACGAAGTTCAGGGATTTTTCATATAATGCGTCCCTCACTACCCCCATTCTTGGTCATCCCTAGAAATTTTGATACAGTTTATAATCATGGAAGAGCAAATGCTAATTCACATGCCGAGTTTTGTTTAGTTCGTTTTAGTCATTAGTATCCAATAAAAATGTTGATTCCACCTTTAGTTTGTAGTGTATATCTCATTTATACTTCGGCAAACGATGAAAGTGTATACAACCAAATAACCTGCAGTGTTCTATAACGTGCTGATTCGTAGAGAAAGAGTTTAAAAACTAAAACGCCCAAGATTTTAGCAGATTTTCCTTAATGGGAATCAGCTATTGAGGTCGTACTCATGACGCGATTTTCGAAAAATTTCCATAAACGTCCATTGATCCTACCCAGGAGATGACGAAAATGAGGTCACTATAGGAAACTATATATATATATATATATATATATATATATATATATATATATATATATATATATATATATGAATATATATTTGTCTGTTAACACTCTAGCGGTCGCAATTTTTGTTTAATCGTTACCAAACTCGGTATTTAATCGTTTTATGTAAAAAGGAAAATCAAGTTCGTTAACGGCTGAAATCGGACCAGTGGGAGGGGGGGGGGTTTAAAGGGGGGAATTTTCAAAAATTCGAAATATCTCCGTTATTATGCATCGGATCTAAAACTTGTATAGAACCAATCTTATTGTAAATTAAATTTACTATAAACATTGTTATATATATTTATTCTCTATCTTGAATATTAACCGAGATATTTGCATTTTTCTGTTTTCAGCTTCTGAGATGAGATCGGCTAACTTCGGGTCTAGTCGTGAGTTTCCGTCAAGAGCTAGTTCGGGCCGTTCCCGTAACTGTTTGACTCTATTCTGAAATTTCTTTATTGTAAAACTTCACGTGGGAAATCTGCTTAGTTTACGCAGCCCCTGCGTGACGGACTTTCCATAAACTGGGGGATGGTTACTGCATTAAGCTTAAGGATTATATATTATACAAGTATAGAGAAAGAATTAAAGAAAAAAAAGCTCATTATATTAAATGTTATAGATAATATCAAGTGGAAATTGGGAGTGCTGCAGTTTCACAGTGCCTATACACGAGCCGCCACTGATGTGCACGTTTTCCGAAAAAGCAAAAGGAAAAGGAGTACGCCGATTTTTCACATAATTCCTCCCTTTCCCATTCCTGGTCGTCTCTTGAAATTTTGATACAGCTTATAATCACGGAAGAGTTAATGCTAGTACACATGCCGAGATTTGTTTAGTTCGTTTTAGTCATTAGTGCCCAATAAAATTCGTAGAGAAAGAGTTTAAAATACGAAACGCCCAAGGTTTTCTGGTAGTCACTCAAAGGAGTTCTATTAATGGCCCGTGAAACACAAGATATAAAATGCTACCAATATAACAGCCGCTCGTGACTGAACCATAAACATCTTCTGCTTCCATAAAAATTTACATTTGCAAGAATTTAACTTCTGATATTTATAGCCATTCGGAAGTCTCCTATTATGTAAGGTTGTTGAATATAACAGGGAATTGTTAGAAATTTTCGTACGACGGTGAAAATAACTTCAGTAGTAAATTGCAGTGATGTAAATGTCTAAAATAAATGTTTTTAACGGATTTTGAATAAATAAAATTATGTTTTATCCTCATGATTTGATTTTTCAAATATTTTAGGAGGTTTCACTTATGCGAAATCAAATATTCAGGTTGTGCTCATGAAGCAATTTTCGATAAATCGAGAGGAAGGGTTGAAAGGGGGTATCTCGAAAATTGGAAATATCTCCGTTATTATACTTCGGATCGAAAATGTGCATAGAACCAATCTTATTGCAAATTGAATTTTCTATAAATGTTATTGTCTATGTTTTTTCACTATCGTTATTTTTAACCGACATATTTTAAATTTTTAGTTTTCACCTTTGTGTAAACCCCCCACACCTACTAATGCTATATTAACAATTAACCGTTAATCCTGAAGCACTTTTTTTGTAGCTTAAATAAAAAATATTGTTCTCCTTGAACTTTTAATTTGTGACATAAATGAAAATAAGTAACACACGTGGGAAATCTGTTTAGTTAACGCAGCCTCTGCGTGACGGACTTTTTAAAGCTTGGCCTAGTTTTACACAAAAGTAATTGAGGATTTGGATTTTTATTTCGGTCCTCATTGCTTAAACATTATTTGTGGACTTTCCTAAAGCCAAAGAAATATTAAATGGATGTGCCTCTAGTGAGTTGAAAATCTATTAATAGAACAAGGTTTGATGTCAAAATTCCGTTTATTTATTTGTTCATCTGTTGACAAAACAACGACTAATGTCTTGAGTGACATTGATACTTTCTTAGATGTGGATATTTTTCCGAAGCTAATCTTAAGTTTTTCTCTTAAGTGGTTTGCTTCTTTGTTTTAGTTGAAATGTAGTTCTTATTAGCAGATTTCCGTTAAAGGAAACCAGCTATTGAGGTCGTACTCATGATGCGATATTTATAAATGTTTCTTCAAATGACCATCGATCCTACCCAGGAGATAACGAAAAAGAGGCCCGTTCAAAATTGTACACATGTTTGCCTGTTACTTTTTAGAATTAACATTTGTCTTCTGCAATTGTTGTTTGATGGTTACCAAACTCGATATTTAGTCGTTTTAGGCAAAAAGAAAGATCAAGTTCGTTAACGGCAGAAATCGGACCAGGGGGAGGGGGAGAATTTTGGAAATTCGAAATATCGACTATACCTCGGATTGAAAGAACCAATTCATTGTAAATAGAATCGAAAAAGTGTATATAGTTTATTGGATTGCATTGTCAATCGAAATAGTGCATAGAATGTATTGTATTGCAAATTGAATGTACTATAAATATTGTTACATACATTAATTCTCTATCTCGAGACATTTGTATTTTTTAGTTTTCAGCCTTGAGCTAACACCCACTTCTACGCATATTAAATAAACCTTACTTTGTTTTATAATAAACCACTTTAATCTAAGCTTAAATCCCAGATATGGTTTTCAAGAGACCTTTACGAGATACATGCAAATAGGTTTTGGTGACCCCCAGTCAGGGACAGGGGTTAAGTTCTTGGTCTAATAAAATTTGATTGATTGAGATAAAAATTATTCTGATTCATTATAAATTTCAGTAATAGATAAAGTAAATAGTTTTCATTAAAATTAATGTATTGCATTCTGATATATTTCAGTAATTGTTTTTTTTCCGGCGAGAGGTTGGCAGACCATGTTTGTTTATATTTCAAACGCTTCCCATCGGGAGGGGAAAGATTTCTTATTACCGTTTGTATTTATTCACTTAATATTCACAGTGGTGTTGTATTACCAGTATGTAGATTTATCTATTGTTAAACTTCAGGAGGGAAATCTGCTTAGTTTACGCAGCCTCTTCGTGACGGATTTCTACTCATGACTCAATTTTCAAAAAATTTCCTCAAATGTCCATCGATTCTATCCAGGTGACGACGAAATTGGGTCCATTCGAAATGTTTGTGAAGTTGATAACGTTCTACTCAATGTTATCAGTAATATTTCAGTACTGGGTATATGTTAGATTGATAAAGTGACTTAAAGTAAAATTTAATTTAGGAGTGATGCGATAAAGTTTTATAGTATTGGTGCGTTCGGAAAGGTGTGAAGTTTTGACAGTAGTATCGAGCGAGGCAGACCCCTCCGAGGGGTTTCTAAGGACATAAAGTTCCTGCGTTTCTTCTCTGCTCCAAACTTAGTTGAGGAATGAGTTTTATCGTCTCCCCGTACAGAGTTTAATTAAACTACATTGCCCACTGCTCCGTTGGAATTTTGGTATTGCAGTCGGACTTCGGACCTCTTAAAAAGCCAAAGTGGATCCTCCCGAAAAGCGGTGTGACACGAGCAGACAGGTACCGACATCGACCGGGCTATTGCGCAGTCCCGGGGTGTCTAGCCACCCTCTTCCCCCTACATATTGATTGATATAGGGGTTCTTTTCGCAAATTCGGCGGCCTAAAGAAGAAAAGTTCCCCAGAGCTCCTTGAAGAAAGGTTGGGATTGTAAGTGACACCTTGAGGTACTCCATACTAAATTTAATTGCCTCTGATTTCCTCCAAGAAATATCCGTCTTTTGTGACAACAGTTTCAACTGATTCCCTAGCACAAAGAATTGGAATCTACAACTACTTTATATAAAGTCCATCACGCAGGGGCTGCGTAAACTAAGCAGATTTCCCATGTGTGCCACGTATTTGCATTTATCTCAAAAAGTAAAAGTTCAATGAGAACAATATTTGGAATTTATGATTCCAATAATGTGCTTCATAATATAACAGCTTATTGTTAATATGACATATGAGTAGAAGGGTTTACTGAAGGCCGAAAATTATATAATGCAAATATCTCGGTTAATAATCAAGATAGTGAAAATACGTATAGAACATTACACTTGCAATAAGATTGGTTCTGTATATATTTTGGACGCACAATTACGGAGATTACGCACTTGATCTTTCTGTTTCATAAAACGATTAAATATCGAGTTTCGTAACGATCAAACAATAATTGCGACCGCTAGAGCGTTAACAGACAAATATATATAAACACCATTTTGAATTGACCTCATTTTCGTCATTTATTAGTTAGGATCGATGGACATTGTGAAGACATTTTTCGAAAATCGTGTCATGAGTACAACCTCAATAGCTGACTTCCCAAAGGGAAATCTGCTAAAATACAACCTCTATGGCGGTATGTATATATACACATATACACTCAACCGCAAAAAAAACCGGACACTTCATTTTTATCGTATTAAAAGCTAATTTTCAACAATTTTCTTTATGTGGGTATTCTAGTTATTACAGAGAATTTAGAGTCTAAGTCCATTGAACTAATCCCTTCAGGATTAGTAAACAATTAGATAAAACTCAGATTAGATTTATTTGTCGTGAAGTTGATCTATTCTAAACTGTAAGTAGTTTTTCGCATATTTAAACATTTATTAACCAAGCATTTCCTTTAATTAATGTTTTATTTTTATTTCGGTCCAGAATAATGGGTCTTTCAAACTTAGATGGAAGGCCGGAGCTTACGTTACATTGCCGAAACGCTTGGGGTAGCGAAGTCTACCATTCACTGTAATAAAAATGAAGAATAATTTTTTTTTTTAAATGTGTTAATTTATCTTTTTCTTTTTTTTATTTTGTATTTTTTTGTAAATAATCAATTAAAATTATTCACTTTTGGCAGATTTTGTTTAAATAACCTATAGATTAACCAATTATTTTAAATAAAAAGATTAATATACATATATATTAAGTATTTAACAAAATTATAAGACTAAATCTAAGTGTCCGGTTGGAGTGTGTGTGTGTGTGTATATATATATATATATATATATATATATATATTCGTCATATGCTAGGTAGGGTCTTGGAAATTTATGGAAATGTTTCAAAAATCGCTTCATAGTACGACCTTATTAGCTTAAAAGGATTAATACCAAATTATGTTTTCCTTGAACTTCTGCTTTGTGGGATACTTGGAAATACGTTATGTGGTTCTTTCAGATGATGAAACCTAGAATTGGCCGGTTAGAAAAAAAGGTCTTCTGATAGTTTTATTTCTTGGACAGTCAGAGGTATTGCACTCAGCTGTTTCTGGTACCTAGCTCTGACTGCGAATAAATGTAAATATAACAGCTGTTAGGTTTTTTTTGTTTCCATTTTTGTACTGCCAATGAGATTACTTTTCCTCGTTATTTAGTCCAAGGAGAATTTCTAATATGAAATAATGAGGAAAGGTCGTCATTGTCTGGTAGACCAAACGAAATAACATTTTCCTCAAGTGGTTGCACGAATTGTACGGCCAACGTCAGTCGAGGGTATGTCATTTTGCATGATTTTTGATTACTTTTATACATGTTTTCATTCCCTAATTGGCATGGGGAATAGTATGGGTGGCTAGTGTGGCGATCTAATTAAATAGAATTCTCTGTCACACACTAAGCAAAAAATACGGAAACGGTTGGACTGCGCACCATAGTAGATGCTCCATCTTATATTTGCAAAGGACCTAATTTTCATAAAATTCAACAAATTCCACAGCAGGCTATCCAATCATCCTAATCCAAGCCCTTTACAGTACCACTCATTCATATTCCCCTCGACAAGAGACAATTGCCCAGAGATCTCCTATAGAAGTGTAAAGTGCAGTGATAGCAGTGGCTATTTTCTTATCAAGTGCCATTCCTCCTTAGCTCTTCTGTCGCAGCTGTATATATCACATACAAAATGCATTTAAATGCAGACCGTAATATTCTTAATAACAAAAAATAATCTATTGTGAAAAAAAAAAAATTATTTGTTGGATCGTAAAATGTAGAATAGATCTAGTTTAATTATTGAAGCTCTCCAGTTATTGTTCTATGCATTTGTAGCAGATTTCCCTTAAGAGAAATCAGCTATTGAGGTCGTACGCATGACGCGATTTTCGAAAAATTTCTTCCAATGTCCATCGATCCGTTCAAAATTATATATATTTGTCTGTTAACGTTGTAGCGATCGCAATTTTTGTTCGATCGTTACCAAACTCGATATTTAAACGAAAGACAGATCAAGTTCGTTAATGGCTGGAATCTGACCACTGGGAAAGGGGGGGGGGTTTAGAGGGGAGGATTTTCGAAATATCTCCGTTACTATACGTCGAATCGAAAAATTGTATAGAATCAATATTATTGAAAATTAAGTTTACTATAAATATTGTTATATACATTTATTCTCTATCTTGAAGATTAACCGAGATATTTGCATTTTTATTAAAAGTGGGGGGATAAACGGACGAGAGTTAGTTTCTCGCCTAAAGTTCTCGTAACTGTTCGGCTCTCATGATATGTCTCTATTGTAAAACTTCACGTGGGAAATCTGCTTAGTTCACGCAGCCCCTGCGTGACGGACTTTTGTTGTAACTCATGTACTTAGCGAGGTATTCGTACTATGTTGTTTTCAGCCTTCAGTAAATCTTCCCCATAGAAATAGAGATTCGGTGATATCACGTATGTGAGAAATCTGCTTAGTTTACGCCGCCCCTGCGTGACGGACTTCTATTTTTCGACCTTCCACGCATCAATGTTTTCCGCCAAGTTATATATCCTGGATATAATTTCGATTTCCCTCTCCCCCCCCCCTTGGCCATTGATTAATCCAATATGAATTGAAAGGGAGTGATGTATGTTGTTTACTTGGAGAGACGGTAGCCCTGACTAAATGTGTTGTTTATTTAGCTTAGCAGGGCGTGTATGTTATGGCCAGGCTAGAGTCCCTGACCCACATACATCTCTCTCCCACTCCCCAGGCCATCCAGTAGTTATAAACGCGGATATTGAGGTCGTACTCGTGACGCGATATTAAAAAAATGTCTTCAAATGTCCATCGATCCTACTCAGAAGATGAGTCCTCAAATCTCACAAAATATCGATCTCAAACCCCTTAGTGGAAATCTGTTAATAATACGAGAGACATTGGAGTTCTGCCTAATGTATAACACATGGGTACTAATGAAGTCCAACACTCAACAGGTGCGTAAAGTAAACAAGTTAAGAATTGTGGAAGTTTGAACTTTTTACTCGGCCTGCATTAATATTTATAGTCCGAGTTAGAGTATGTAGGTTGAAAATTAACATATACAATAAATTCAAGAACAAAAATGTATGAAACGACACTTGTTTATATATATTCGAATTGTAGATCGCTAAAATTGCGACACACATAAATAAATATATATACATATTTATATATTATTATTTATGTATGCGTTTTAATTGAACGCGAACGCGCGCCTGTTAGCGCTCTTTAACAATTTCATTGAAGGGAAATCTGCTTTTGTTTAAGCTTTACCAAACTGGACATTTAAACGTATGCAAAAATAAAGATCACGCTCGTTAAGAGCTAAAATAGGAGGGGGGGAGGGGAGTTTAGTGAAGGGAATTTCGAAGATTCTAAATATATCATTTATTATACGTCGTATCAAATAAATGTATGAAACAAATCTTATTGCAAATTAAATGTTCTATAAATGCAGTTATATGCATTTTTTCAGTACGTTGATTATTGACCGAGATATTTGCAATTTTTAGTTTTCAACCGTCAGTAAATCCCCACTCCTGCTCACGCCATATTCACAATAAGCTGTTATGCCATGAAGTACGTTGTATAAAGCTTAAATATCATATAGCCCCACCCTGTCTAGAAAAGAAGTGGTAATCTGTAGATAACACGTCCTAATTAGCCGTAGTCGCAAAAGTGGACGTTAATAAATAAATATCAAATATTGTTCTCATTACACTCCAGTCCAACCATATGATTGAACTTATGATTAACCTCACTGCTAGAATTTTACAGTTGTACGAAAGAGGAATTTTGGTGTATCAAAAAGATGGGGACGAATTTGGAAACCAAAAGAATTTGAAATTAGTCGCTTGTAATAATTTAAGACCTTAAGTTAAATGGGGGGTAAACAGGATACAAAAATTGCGGTAGTGATGGAACTATTTCATGGAAATAATATTAATGAGGCATTGGACTACTCGCTTAGAGCGTTCGGCAGACTTTGCACTGTGGTTATGGTCGAGACGGCCCCATAGTTGGCACACCTGGAAGGGGAAGTGGTTGGCAGGACTGGTGCTAAATGTCACCAACACCAGCTGACTCACTGAGGCCAACTAGCTTACAAGTCCTCGTCCGAACACATTTCAGGATAAGTGCCATACTGGGCTCACTCTAGTGTTGATTGCTCTGTTAGCTGATTTTTTTGGTTTGGTTTTTGGTAGAGTTGCTGTGGCGTTTCTTGCACATCAATGCTGTCTTCTGGTTACCGCGGAAACGAATATGAGAAGGAAAGAGTTTACATGTAAAATGTTGTGGCTGTTCGTTCATTGTCTAGTGCTAGCCTCCAAGTATAAGTCGCCAATGACTACCCAAGAACTAGTTTTACCTGTTGTTGTCCTCTTGTACCCAAACATTCTTGAATGATGCAAAACAACTCATTAGGGTTCATTAAAATACTACCCACTGCGAAACTAAATATTTTGAGTTGGTATTCTGGCAGGTGGAAGTGACTTCTAATGTATGTTGGATGAAAAAATTGTTGGCTACGCTTCCACTATAATAATTTATTGAAACGGCAAAGCGCTTTCGATGCTGTGCATCATCGTCAGTGCCCGAAGGTTTTCGATGTTGACCTGTTGGCTCCTGGGCTTGAAGTCCAAGAGGACCAAGAGCCGTCAGGTCAACATCGAAAACCTTTGGGCACTGACGAAGATGCACAGCATCGAAAGCGCTTTGCCGTTTCAATAAATTATTATAGTGGAAGCGTAGCCAACAATTTTTTCATCCTACATACACTAAATATATTGAATGGAATCCTGATTTTGAGAACTTTATTAATTTGCATTACAATCCCCCATTGCGAGCTCTATTTCGTGGGGTGGTTTTAATAGTAGAATATCATGATTTTGAGAACTTTATTAATTCGCATTACAATCCCCCATTACGAACTCTATTTCGTGGGGTGGTTTTAATAGTAGAATATCCGGATTTTGAGAACTTTATTAATTCGCATTACAATCCCCCATTACGAACTCTATTTCCTGGAGGATTTTAATAGTAGAATATCCTGATTTTGAGTACCTAATTAATTCGCATTACAATCCCCCATTGCGAACTCTATTTCCTAGAGGGTTTTAATTGCCGAATCTCCTGATTTGGAGCACCTAATTAATTATTATTACAATTCCCCATTGCGAACTCTATTTCCTGGGGTGGTTTTAATAGTAGAATATCCTGATTTTGAGAACTTTATTAATTCGCATTACAGTCCCCCATTACGAACCCTATTTCCTGGGGGATTTTAATTGTAGAATATCATGATTTTGAGTACCTAATTAATTCGCATTAAAATCCCCCACCGCGAATTCTATTTCCTAGGGTGTCTTAATTGCTGAATCTCCTGATTTGGAGCACCTAATAATTATTACAATTCCCCATTACGAATACTATTTCGTTAGGGATTTTAATATCAGAGGGAGTTTAATAATCCAATCTCCTGATTATGAACCCCTAATTAACGCTCATAAAACATCCCATTGCGAACACTATTTCCAAACGGTTTTGAATTGTTGAACCTCCTGATTATGAACCCCTAATTACTGCTCATTAAAACACCCCAATGGGAACACTAAGTATTTCATATGGATTTTAACAATCGAATCTCCTGATTATGAACCCCTAATTAATGCTAATTAAAACACCCCATTGCGAACACTATTTCCAAACGGTTTTGAATTGTTGAACCTCCTGATTATGAACCCCTAATTACTGCTCATTAAAACACCCCAATGGGAACACTAAGTATTTCATATGGATTTTAATAATCGAATCTCTTGATTATGAACCCCTAATTAATGCTAATTAAAACACCCCAATACGAACACTAAGTATTTCATATGGATTTTAATAATCGAATCTCCTGATTATGAACCCCTAATTAATGCTAATTAAAACACCCCAATGCGAACACTATTTCCAAACGGTTTTGAATTGTTGAACCTCCTGATTATGAACCCCTAATTAATGCTCACTAAAATATCCCAATGCGAGCTCTAAGTATTTCAAATGGATTTTAATAATCTAATCTGTTGTGTATGTGATTATGAACCCCTAATTAGTACTTATTAATCACCACAATGCAAACACGAAGTATTTCCGAAGGGGCTTGCCAGATTATTTTCTGATTTTGAACCCCTAATTAATGCTCATTGAAACACCCCAATGCGAACACTATTTCCAAACGGTTTTGAATTGTTGAACCTCCTGATTATGAACCCCTAATTAATGCTCACTAAAATATCCCAATGCGAGCTCTAAGTATTTCAAATGGATTTTAATAATCTAATCTGTTGTGTGTGAGCCCCTAATTAGTACTTATTAAATCACCACAATGCAAACACGAAGTATTTCCGAAGGGGCTTGCCAGATTATTTTCTGATTTTGAACCCCTAATTAATGCTCATTGAAACACCCCTATGTCTGTGGGAGTTTAATAATCGAATCTGCTGATTTTGAGGACCTAATTAATGCTGATGAAAACTGACACTTCCCAACACCTTATTAACTCATTCATAACAGCTCATTAAAAGTCCCAGTTCCTTACACGGAACATTTGGGTCGTACCTTTTATATATACTCTGAGGAATGTGATCACCTTATTAATGCTGTCCAATGCAAAAAGTTAATATTTCAGACACGGTTTAATAATTGAATTATTGAATTGATTTGATGGAATTGAATTGAATTCCTGATTGTGAGAAAACGAATTAATGCTGCCTTTAACGGGCACTTAATGCTCATAGTTTCTTTAATATTAACTAATTATTTCAATTTTTTTTTATTATTTATCTGAACACACTATTATTGCTCATTTTTTATTCAAAAGTTACTTTTTCCGAAACACACAATCTCATGCCCATCAAAAAGTTTTAGAAAAAAAAATAACAAATGACACTTTAATAAACTTTTCTAGAGAAATGTTACAAAGTTAAGAACAATGCTCTGACAAAATAATAAAAATAAAATAAATTATTTGGTCCAGGCGTCAATACAATTATACTTTAAGAATAGCTCAATATTTCCAATAGTTTTTGAGTATATTGTATTATTTATTATATCGTCGATAGAGAGAGTATGTATATATCAACATTTATAGACAATTAAATTTACAATACTATTGGTTCTTTAAAAGTTTTCTATACGAGGTATAACAACGAAGATATTTTGAATTTTTGGACCCCCTCCCTCCCTCTGTTCCGATTTCTCTAATAAACTCGCTTGATAATTAATTGTACATAAAAGGATTAAATATTGAGTTTGGTCACGATCAAACAGAAAGTTTGACTGCTAGAGCGGTAACAGATTATATATATATATATATATATATATATATGTATATATATATATATATATATATACACACACACACACTAGCTAAGGTGTATATGTAAGGCTAGGCTCGGGAAATCATTAGATGCTGGATATTGAAGGTATTTTTATAGCAAGGCTTTAATGTGTACAATTATACTTTCCGTCTGGGCCTATTATTTTTCCATAAGGGCCAGGTAACTGTAGGGGACTTATAGAATATAAATTTTACTTCAAAATAGTAAATGAAAATGAGTGTGTGTGTATCGCTTCATGAGTACAACCTCAATAGCTGATTTCCTTTAAGGGAAATCTGCTATAAGGATTTTAGAATTTAGTTTTCATTTCGAATTCCGTCCAAACGACTGTCCGATTATTTTCTTTTGTGTTTTATAAAAACAAGTTGCCCCATGAAACTGTGTCCTGACTTTGTGTTACTAGTACCAGAGATAGGATTGTTTAAACCTTGGTATTTAGTACTAAAAGGTTTTATTTCTGTACTTCCTGGCCGGGACTAAGGCCCTCTTGGAAGGCTGACTATTCGTGGATCAACCTCAATCTTCGCTAGGCCTCAATCTGGGGGTGTACTAACTCAATCTCTCCGGTGTATTAAATGGAGTGTTGTGCGAATTCCGTGAGTATAGTTTATATCCAGAAAGAGTACGGCAAGTACACCTCACACTGAAGGAGTTATGAATGGATTTATGATAAGAATGGATCTTATGAATGGGAATTGGTATACCACTTATTTCAGAAGACTACTTTCAATCACCATTAGCTGATGAAGTAGAGCTCATTATGCGATATTTTCAAATGTCTGTCACCCAGCGGCTGCGTAAACTAAGCAGATTTCCCGCGCGGTGGTTTAACACACTTATAATCTCATCTCACCACACTTATATGCAAAGACTGCAAAAAACCAGGGGGGGGGATTACTGACGGCCGAAAACAAGAAAGTACGTATAGTTCGATTAATACTTGAGTTACGAAAAAAACGCATATAAAGACAATTGTAGAACCTCAGCAGCTTAACAAGATTGGTTCTATAACATTTTTCGATACGATTCATAATAACGGAGAAATTTTGAATTTTCGAGTCCCTGCCGGCTCTAAACCCTCACACGAAATGGTTAAATATCAAGTATGGTATAAATCAAATTAATATTTTCGTGTAAAGAACCAAAAATCTTAATTGATAGCTTCATCACATAACGCAAGTATCTCCTAAAGTTAAAGTTCAATGAAAGAAATATTTGGTATTTAACCTTGGAATGAAATGGTTCATAATATAACAGCTTTGTTAATATGACATTAGTAGGAGTGGGGGTTAATTGAAAACCGAAAACTATAAAATACAAAATCTCGGTTACTTTACACAATACTGAAAATGTGCATAGGATAACATTTATAGATCATTCAATTTTCAAGAAGAGTGGTTCTATACAATTTTTCAATCCGAAGTAAAATTACGGATATATTTTGAATTTTAGAAGATTTCCCTTAAGGTCGCAATTTTTGTTCGATCGTTACCAAACTCGATATGTAAGCGTTTTATGCAGAAAGACAGATCAAGTTGGTTAAGGCCGAAATCGGACCAGTAGGAGGGGGGGTTTTTTTTTTCGATTTTCGAAATTCGAAATATCTCCGTTACTATAGGTCGGATCGAAAAAGTGTATAGAACCAATCTTATTGCATATTAAATTTACTATAAATATTATCCTATACATTTATTCTGTGTCTGAATTTTAACCAAGATATTTGCATTTGTATTGTGTGTGTTGTGTCGTCTATGTTCGGGATTTTCCGCCAAGAGCTAGGGTGGCCGTTTACGTCACTGTTCGGCCCTCGTGAATTGGTTTGGAGATTCCTTACTACTACTGTTGTTATTAGGAAAATTTCTCTATTGTAAAACTATACGTGGGAAATCTGCTTAGTTTACGCAGCCCCTACGTGACGGACTTTTTTGAAATTTCTGTCCTCTAAACCCCACCTAACCCTTGATTTCAGCTGTTTACAAACTTTTGATCTTTACCCCTTTAATCCCCACTTATCCAGTTTCAGCCATTAACGAACTTAATCTTTATTTTTAAATAAAAATAAAACATGGCCGTTTCTTTCGAGGGGAGTCTTAGGAAAAATAAATAAATTCGCTTAGTCTGCTTTCATAAACAAAGAGAGGGCTATTATTTTATTTGCGCTCATTATAACCCCAGTATAAATTAAAATTTATTATAATCCAATTTGTTAGAGACATATGCGTTCTTATTGCAATTTAAAGAAGTGTTTCTGATTTTTAGCCAATTTCCCTAAAGGGAAATCAGCTATTGAGGTCGTACTCATGCGAGTTTCGAAAAATTTCTTTAAATGTTCATCGATCCTACCCAGGAGATGACGAAAATGAGGTCCGTTCAAAATTATATATATATATATATAAATATATATATCTATATATATATATATATATATATTTGTCAATTAACGCTCTAGCGATCGCAATTTTTTGTTTGATCGTTACGAAACTCGATATTTAACCGTTTTTTTGTAAAAAGACAGATCAAGTTCGTTAATGGGTGAAATCGTACCAGTGGGAGGGGGTTTAGAGGGGGGATTTTCGAAAATTCGAAATCTCCGTTATTATGCATGGGATCAGAAAATTGTATAGAACCAATCTTATTGCCAATTAAATTTACTATAAATATTGATATATGCACTTATTCTCTATCTTGAATATTAACCGAGTTATTTGCATTTTTATGAAGTCTGTGATCGGGTGTTGTCCGGGTTAGTTCGGCCGTTTTCGTAAGTCTCGGCTCTGGCGGAAGCTTATAACCTAACCTGTCGTTTCTAACCTTACCTAACCTTCTTTACTTTGTGAGATTTATGCATATACGTTCTGTTCATCCGCCCCCCCCCCTTCTTTCGTTCTTGGACTACTAAAATTTGAGTTATTAAAATATGAATTATTTTTACAATGCAGAAGCCGTTTCAGTTGGGAGTTTATTAAAATTAACTGAATGATTTCTCATTACCGTTTGTATTTACTTATGGTGGTGTTGTGTTACCAGTATGCAGATTTCTCTATTGCTAAACTTCACAAAGGAAATCTGCTTAGTTTACGCAGCCCCTGCGTGACGGACTTTTTTTTTTAAGTTGTGTAGGTTTAATTCGAACTTGAAAAGGAAAATAGTTATTTCCAAAAAGAATGTTCTATTTGCTAATTACTCAGTTTCTTATACTTAGTATTTATGTAACTTACGTAATTGATTTAAGGGTCTTCGTTAGCCGTTAATTTCATTTATGCAAAATTATTCAGCTAGTAATTAGCTTGTACTATTGTTGTATAAGATAATAGAAGGGAAAATATTTGCAAGTATCCTCTGATTTTAAAGTTAAATCTCATTCTAGCCTATTCGTTCTTTATTTAATGCCGAGTTGCATTAAGTGTTTCACTTTCTAAGGCTTTTTATTTTTAATTTATTTATATTTTTGTGGGCCTAATACATTTCGCCAGACGAATTTGTTTCCCTTTGACCTCTAAGTACAAATGTATATATAACCGGAGTGGTTTCAAGCAGTCCTTTCATCTTCCGCTTCATGTTCCTTGAATATTCAGTCACACCAGAATTTCGTCTTTATATACCGTATGACGCGAATGCGCTTTTTACTTGTGCATTTGTGCGCTAAAATCCGATTGACTCGAGCTACTCTTTGCTTGTGTGTTCGTGCATCTATGCATATGTTTACGTATAACTCATTGTGAAAATATGACCTATATAACTTTAATAGTCTATGGCTGAAGGTCAACGAAAGAATGGAAACTTCAAATGATTTTTCAAGCCATTTTTATTTTGAACAAGTTTGTGGAATATGTATGTCAGGAGAAGTTCTATTACACAGACAACCACGCAATTAAATGCTGCCATAAATTTGATTTGTATGTATAATAGAAAAAGAAAGAAACTTAAGCAAGAGGATGATAAAAGAGAATATGCATCTATATATATCTATATATATATATATATATATATATATATATATATATATATATAAAATTGTAACCTCTCTCTGTACATTGATTTTTTTCGCGAAATTTTCACGATAAACTTTTCGTTTCACATGTCATAGACACCATATCTGCATTTTGTTTCTTTCGTGTATGTTTGTTTGTTTGTTACCTTTTCACGCATAAACGGCTGAACCGAATTTTATGAAACTTGGTATGTATATTACTACTAACCCAACTTAGACTTTAGGCTATATTAATTTTCTCAGAGGCGAACAGGAGTGGGGGTTATAAGGGAAGCCTGAAATTAAAAATAGAGATATTTCGTTTTCTATTGGTTTTTCGGCAAATATGCAAATAACAAAAGTGGTTTATTTTGTTATTTAGAGTAACTTTTGTTATATACACATTTGTCGTATACTGAAGTTTAAATGCGTTATACGCTAAAAATTATAGCGGGAGTCAACAATATTATTTGCCAAAAAAGACTCAACCGAACTAAATAAAACTCGGTATGTGCATTAGCCTTCATTGTAATAAGCCATACCAACATTTCTAGGGACGGGCAGGAGTGGGGGTTATAAGGGAGGCCTGAAATTAAAAATAGTGATATTTCGTTTCCTATTGGTTTTTCCGCAAATATAAACATAACAAAAAATGTTTATTTTGTTATTTGGAGTAACTTTTGTTATATACACTTTTGTCGTATTCCTAAGTATAAATGAGTTATACGTTAAAACTTTAGCGGGAGCCAACAATTTTATTGGGCACTAACGATCTTAACAAAGCTCGGTATGTCAATTAGCATTAATTCTTCCATGATTATAAGTTATATTAAAATTTTTAGGTTCGAACGGGAGGGGGGTTGTAAGGAAGGCCTGAAATAAAAATTCACCTTATTTACATATATAAGAGACGGGAAATATAAAAATATCGAAGACAGTGAAGTCTTATCGAACAAATATTCTATTATTAGCAAATCCACGGCAACGACGGGTATCAATCCTAAACACTGGGACGGGTAAATGTCAAAATATTGTGCAATGTAAAGCCTGCTAAAAAATACCATCATCATTCAGCCTCAAATGAATTCCCGGGCGAAGCCGGGTATCTGAGCTAGTATTACATAAGATTATAAAAGAAAACAGAAATAAAACTTGTGAATTATAGCTATTTTAATTTATTAGAAACTTTAAAGTGGTAGTTGATAAATGATGAATTTCTCATTTACTATTTAGACTACACTTCATTAGGGATAATCGATATATTTTTATTTCGCGACGTATCGATATAAATCAGCTGACTTGAGCCGCTATACTTCGTAAGCAATTCTTCGACTGATACGGCTAGTGGAATCTCGTAGAGAAAGCTGTAGCCGCTAGTTTAGTTGTCTTTGTGTAGTAGAACTTCTCCTGATGAGGCGTATTATGGACGAGAAACTAGTGGAGAAATAAACATGATTTGAATAATCAAATAAAGGGTTAGAACCGCCAATATACATGATACTATTGTCATACCTCTCGGTGGAGACCGTCGTCACTGGCTGATGGTTGAGTACCGCTGGCATTGTGCTATAGATGCGATGGCATCATCTTCAAGCCTGTTAATAGTTGTACTGAGTTGGTTGTCCGTCAGTCAGTGGGTTTTATGCTCTGTTCACCGTATATTGAAGATGATGCCATCGCATCTATAGCACTATGCCAGCGGTACTCAACCATCAGCCAGTGACGACGGTCTCCACCGAGAGGTATGACAATTTGAATAATCATTTGGTTTAGATTTTTACCATCCGCAATAGACAAGTTTTTTATAACTCTGTTTTTCTTCCATTGAAATTTAAAAAAAAAGTATTGTATTTGTTCATGCCCCACATCTGAGGTGATCGGCACGAGGTAGCTCAGGGTGTAGCTCTAATTATAACCCACTCTACACTCTGCAATACACAACTGACTATCAAACACTTACTTACAGACTGCAGACTAATAACTGACAAGAACTTACCCACCAACCTATCTGAACTACTACACGACGACAGCCCATACATTACAAAAGTCATGAAACACCTCAAAGACACACACATTTACAACCAGATATAACATTAAATAATATAATAATAATAAATTGACTGCAATAATATCCACTGGAGAAAAAATAAATTACCGTATTTTTACCTACCTCTGTAGATTTTTTAACCTTTTTTATTGGTTTTTATAAGGTGGCTTTACCTCTACTATTTTAGAATCATAACAAGAAAATGTGTGAATCGCTTAAATTGCGACACACCTAAATAAACTAAATAAATAAAAAAATAATTATAATCCAGCTAAGTTAGTCCAGTGTAGCTAAATTAGGATAATCCATTTACTCGATCGTGTAAAGGCAAATACTTTATTTATTTGGCAAAATACATGAGATTTTCTTATTTCCATACTCAGTCTATTAGAATATAATAAAAGTCCGTCACGCAGGGGCTGCGTAATCTAAGCATATTTCCCTCTTGTTGCTATAACGCAGTATTGATCTTCATATTTTCTTGGCAAGGGTCACCAATAAAAAACATTTTTTTCTTGTAAACTTTATTGATACTGCCCTACATGTTTCGTGGCTTTCGTGCCACCTCTTCAGGGGCTATCCCTTTCAAAAGATAATAACATTAATTTAGCGAAACCCTATGATAATTCTTTACTAGATAGAACATTAATAAGTGCCTACTTATTTATATATTTACTAAATCTTAATAGAGATTGCTACTTACATTTCTGAAGTTCTCGTTTCCCTCTTACATTCGTTGCGACTTCCTCACTGGGCAGGTCGTTAATACTGAGGTTGATGAAGTAGGTTAAGTCAGCTGATTTCAAATCGATTACTTACACGTCAACCTTGAACTCGATTATTTCCCTTCAAAATTTAAATTCGGTTATTTACAGTTTTACTATTTTTTTATTATGTGAATATTCTCTTTTATTTTTCGTTTAGTATTATTTATTTCTTTATCAATTAATTAAACTTTTTCAACATTGAACGTGTGTTTCTTGGAGATGAACTTTTGATGAGCTATTGATCTCAACTTAACATTTATTTTACATTTCTAAGTAAAACTCCGATGAGTATAAGTGGGGGTATAACACATATACAAGAAAGTATATATGATCTTTAGTGTTGACTGAAACGGTTATATATCGAGTATCTTATAGATAAAATAAACATTTCCGAGTTGAGACAGAAAAATCTTAATTTGTGACGGCTTCGCACAACAAATTTGCATGTATCTCACAGAATAAAGGTTTCTTAAAAAAATATATTTGGCATATTTGCATAGCGTAAAGACGTTTGTGTTTTAACAGCTAATATCTATTATGACATTAGTAGGAGTGGGGGTTTACTGAAGTCTGAAAACTGAAAAATCCAAATATCTCGGTTAATATTCATGATAAAGAAAATGTGTGTACCTTTATAGGCAATGCATTTACAAAAGGATTGATTATGATTCTATAAATATTGTTGTAAACGTTTTTCCACTATCTTGGCAATTAACGGATTAATTTGCATTTTTCAGTTTTTTGCCATCGGTAAACCCCCACCTCCTTCTCATGTCATATTGACAGTAAGCTGTTGTATCATGAGACAATTTATTTGAAGCTAAATACCAAAAACTCCGTCACCCAGGGGCTGCGTAAACTAAGCAGATTTCCCACGAGAAGTATTACAATAGAGAAATCTGCCTAATAAGAACGGCAGTAGTGAGGAATCTCTAAACCTATACACGAGGGACGAATAGTTACGGCAACGGCCGCCAGAGCTCTCACATAGCCGACCGCACACACAATACAAATTCAAATATCTCGGTTAATATTCAAGATAGAGAATAAATGTATATAACAATATTTATAGTAAATTTAATTTGCAATAAGATTGATTCTATACAATTTTTCGATCCAACGTATATTAACGGAGATATTTCGAATTTTCAAAAATCCCCCTCTAAACCCCCCTCCCACTGGTCCGATTTCAGCCATTAACGAACTTGATATTTCTTTTTACATAAAACGATTAAATACGAAGTTTGGTAAAGATCAAACAAAAATTGCGACCATTAGAGCGGGGTAATATTGTATATGGTTAAGATTCGTGTAATGTAAATTTTTAAAGTAAACAGACAAAGATATAATACAATTATATATATATATATAATATATACATTTATATATATATATATATATATATATATATATATATATATATATATATATCAAACAATTTTGAACGGACCTGGTTTTCGTCATCTCATGGGTAGGATCGATGGACGTTTGAAGAAAAATTTCGAAAATCGTGTCATGAGTACAACCTCAATAGCTGATTTCCCTTAAGGGACATCTGCTAAAATTATTCTTATTGAACTTTTACTACTCAAGTTAAATGCAAATACATGGGGAAATCTGCTTAGTTGACGCAGCTCCTGCGTGGCGGATATTTTATTTAAAGAGTGACTAAACAAAATTCGTGTTGTCCAGGTGAGAATCGAACTCATGACTCAAGGTTTACCAAGTGATATTAAAACGAATGGTATGCATTTAGGAAGTCACACATACACATCTCTTCCATGCTAGATCACACTAATGTTTTCTGCTTCCTAATATCACAAGTTGACTTTGAAACAGCTGTCTCTAGTGTTAGTCATGGAGACTTCTGCTGGAGTATAGGGGTACTTATGAACCCCCATCCGGAGCGTACTTGCTCAAGTCTGCCGCTATACTTATGGTGGTACGAATCCCATTCTATTGCAATGAATGTTAATTAATTATATTCAAACGTGCCGTATCTTAATTCCAGTGTACTTCCTCTACCTGACATTATCATAGGGGTAATGAATTCATCCGGAGGTATCAGAAGGTTTGAAACCCCTGGAAACTAGGCTTACATTTCTACTTTATTTATTAAAATATATTGAATGTTTTATTCAGAACAAGGCTTTTGAGCAGATTTCGCTTAAGGGAGATCAATTATTGAGTTCGTACTCAAGGGGCGATTTTCGAGAAATTCCTCAAGTGTCCATCAATCCTTGCCTGGAGGTGAAGAAAATAAGGTTCGTTCAAATACCAATTAATTAAATACATTATAGTGAATTGAATGTTTTTCTCCATTCACATTTCTAAACCCCATTCAAGAGGATTGTGCCAAGCACGACAGCGAACCGAGGAACATGAAGTACTTATTGTGAATACTTAAGCAAGTGGATAACGCCCGTCGAGATTCGATGCCAGTGAGAACATTCCTGAGCTATAACTCATGGTGATGAGGCCGCACTTAGCGGACCATGTCAGACCACTTTCGGCTTAGGATAATACTGGTTCCTTTCCCTCTTAGTACTCTACACGAACACTGCTCACTGTCATTTACAATAAACTTGTGTAGTTCGGAAGAAGAAAATACTGATGCAGCAATTCTGTATTGTTATCATGTATTACCCTCTCATGTAAATGGTAAATTAGGAGAGAGTATAAAATTCTCTCTCTCTCTCTCTCTCTCTCTCTCTCTCTCTCTCTCTCTCTCTCTCTCGCTCTCTCTCTCTCTCTCTCTCTCTCCCTCTCTCCCTCTCCCTCTCTCTCTCCCTCTCTCCCTCTCTCTCTCTCTCTCCCTTTAACTCCCACCCTGCTATCTCTCTCTCTCCCTCTCTCTCTCTACTCTCCTCTCACTCTCCCTCTCTCCTCTCCCTCCCTCTTCTCCTCATCTCTCACTCTCTCTCTTCTCTCTCTCTCCCCTCTGCTCTCTCTCTGGCCCAATCTCTCTGTCCCTCTCTCCCTCTCCCTCTCCCTCTCGCACTCTCCCTCCTCTGCCTCTCTCTCTCTTGTCTCTCTCTCTCTCTTCTCTCTCTCTCTCTCTTCTCTCTCTCTCTCCCTCTCTCTCCCTCTCTTCTCACTCTCTCTCTCTCTCTCTCTGTTCTCTCTCTCCCTCTCTCTCTCTCTCCCTCTCCTCTCTCTCCCTCTCTCTCTCTCTCTTCTCTCCTCTCTCTCTTCCTCTCTCTCTCTCCTCTCTCTCTCTCCCTCTCTCTCACTCTCTCTCTCCTCTCTCTCTCTCTCTCTCTCCTCGCTCCCTCTCTCTCTCTCTCTTTCCTCTCCCTCTCCCTCTCCTCTCTCCTCTCCCTCTCTCTCTCTCTCTCTCTCTCCTCCTATCCCTCTCCCTCTCCCTCTCACCCCCCCCCGCTCTCTCTCTCACTCTCTCTCTCTCACTCTCTCTCTCTCTTCTCCCTCTCCTCTCTCTCTCTCCCTCTCTCCCTCTCTCCTCTCCTCCCCTCTCTCCCCCTCCCTCTCTCTCCTCTCTCCTCTCTCTCCTCTCTTCCCTCCCCTTCTCCCTTCTCTCTCTCTCTTCTCTCTCTCTCTCTTCTCTCTCCCTCCCTCCCTCTCCCTCCCTCCCTCTACCCTCTCCCTCTCCCTCTCTGTCTGTCTCTCTCTCTCACTCACTTTTTCTTAGCATCGTGAGTCAATTGAGTTAGTTCTGTAAGCTGACTTCTTGACTTCCCACCTTATGCCGAGTGGATTGAGCCAATGTTCATAAATTGCATTATTTGATAAATTGATTTGTGAATGGCGTGAAAAATATAATAAAAAAGTAAAGTAAGTGGAAAGGATAAAGGTGAAGGGGGTGGGATAAAGAATATAAACCTTTCACAGCCTGTAACAAGTTGCCCAAAGTACCTTCTTACTCTGAGGTTCTTAACTCTCGCTTCAATAGACTTCTGATCTTCAAAGGTCTTAAAAACTCCCCTAAAATCCCTAAAGAACCAATTTGTCTGGCTCGAAAGAACTCTTATAAATTCTTTCTAATTATAATCCTAAATGATTCACATTTGCTTAGAATACTGGCCATTTATGGAGGTTGTTACACGTCTTGAATGCTCTTTTGTAGCAGATTTCCTTTAAGGCGAATCTCCTATTGAGGTTGTACGCTATTTTCGAAAAATCTCAACAAATGGCCATCGATCCAAATTAGGAGTTGACAAAATGATAACTTTGTTATATATTTCCAATAGAAATGTAAACTATGAGAGCATGTCCATTTTTTAACTTGTACACGTCAGTTTGCGTGTATTTAATACTTTATTTAATTAAGACATGGAAATTATTTGATCAAACAGTTTTAGTATTGTGAAGATAATGTAATCAGATTTGTTAATATAGTTTAATATATTACAGGATTGAGATCCTAAATGAGTTGGTACCACTGAGCCTAGAGAGGTGTGGCGATACTTCCTTTGTCCTATTAGTTCTGCCGCTTCCCTGCCAACTTGATATTCGTCTATGTTTACGTGTTACTTGATGGTTATACTTTTAGCAATGTAGTGTTATTCTCAGAAATGTGAATTTTTTTTAATTATCATAAATAAATAATTTAAAAGGATGAACGCTAGGGAGGGGCACCCAGTTATTTCTGGTATTTATTAACTTTGGTCCGTTAAGATATGATATACAGGGTCTTTCAAAATAAATGTACCGATTTCATGAAGCTATACCTTATTAAAAGACAGTAATACAAGATTGCAATAAAGACACCTGTATTTAACCGGTGTTGAAGTATTATAGTGTCATCATCACCATGTTCCATTTCCAGGATAGCATCACAACGTGTTCTGCTGCAATGCTGGTGTAAATCACCTTAAAGCTTTGAAATCAGGTCATTCCTTTTGAATGACCCTGTACTTTACTGAACACACTGTGTACCAATATGAATATACAGTTTACAATCGTGACTTACAAAAGAGAATTTTTAATAGCGGTTACGACGCACCTAAAACAGCTGTCACTGTTGGGCTTTGTACCGCATCAAGGGGTAGGAACTTTTATACAAACATGGTTTGGACGACAGAATACTTTCTATGATTATGAATTATATGGTCCATTACGTTATAAAAAAAAAATATATGCATAAGAGTCAGGAAATGTAAAATATTGAGGAGAAATATTATTAACAAATCCACAGCAACGACGGGTATTAACCCTAAACACTGGGGCGGGTAAATGTCAAAATATTGTGCAAAGTAAAGCCTTGCCAACAAAATACCACCATTCAGCCTCAAATGAATTATTATTTATTTTAACTGAACTTTTATTTCAATAAAGTTTGGTTTTATTTAATTTATTTATTTGTTTTAATGTTATGTGATTGTTGATTTATCTGTGTAGTCAGCCACTCACCATCAGAGAGTATTCTTACCATATTAAAGGGTTTTTCTTCTGTATCCCCAAATAAACAACTTTTGTAATACCTTTCACTGATCATACTAGATGAGTGAACTTTGCGATCGTTGAAGCACTAACGTTCTCAAGCAAACACACACACACACACAAATAAATAAATATATATATATAAAACAAACAAACAAAATAAGCTGTCCACTTTCTGAGGGTACCTGTGTGGTCAGCCTCCTAATCTGCCAATTTCTTGATTTGTTCAAATGTTTTTTGTTTTTTATAATTTTGTTTAAATTGTACATGAAAATTTGGAATAAATTGAATGGTGCAAATTAGGGGGATATCTCAGGTGAGAGTGCAGCTTAATATTTTCATTTTTATTTTTTATATAAATGATGATTTACGATTTTAGGATGAGTGTGGATAAGTCCGTCAGATCATCTTTTGTCAGCCCATGTGCTATTAATGTCTTCACAGTTTTTTGATGGAGGACTCCTCTTGAGCCGAACAATAGCCCCGTAACCGTCCAATGTTGGATTTGGTATTTTTTTGAAAAATAGGTGCAACATGGTATATATATATATATATATATATATATATATATATATATATATATATATATATATTAGTGGTGATAAATAAATTCTCTGATATATATATATATATATATAAGACAGACCGGTTCATTGAAACCTTCACCAAGTCTTTATAAAAGCATACTTGATCGGAATGACTCCATTATGAACTTGTCAGATTAGAAGTTATTTAAATATGCATTTTGTATATAAAATATGAATATTTGAATGGCTTTTTTAATCTAATAATTTACTTTTTACATTAATAAATTTAGCATTTGAATATAAATACTATTTAATTGCTTAATTAAGAAACGCATAAGCATGCTGTCATACACGTACCTACTTGCTCATGATGCAACACACACCCACACGTTTTAC
This sequence comes from Riptortus pedestris, assembly GCA_019009955.1. Lineage (NCBI taxonomy): Eukaryota > Metazoa > Arthropoda > Insecta > Hemiptera > Alydidae > Riptortus > Riptortus pedestris. The sequence continues at coordinate 10,263,692 of CM032232.1, forward strand.
AGTACATACATGTTTTGGTTTTCCTGTAGCTATGTAGAATGGGGTTCATAATGAAGATATTTAATCTTTTCTCTTCGCGGACGAATTAGTTCATCTTGTTGAGGATCGTAGATTCAGCTGGGGCCGTAAAACTCCAGTAGAAAGTGGTTAGGTAGCCAGTTCTCTCGCCGTACCTTGGAGCTTTTTGAGACCAAATGTGGATTTCTATATTAGTTTGGAGAAATAATCTGGTGAAATCGGTGCTAAAGAAATATGTCCATTAAACGACAGTTGGCATAATGACAACACAAGCACATTAATTCTATAATAGAATATTTGTAAAAAAAACTGTAATAAAAAAAGTCCGTCACGCGGGGGATGCGTATACTAAGCAGATTTCCCACGTGCTGGTAAATGGCTCATGGTATGATCTCATCTCAATGTCTATTCCAACTGAAAACGAGAAAGTACGAATTAGGCGCTTAATATTTCAGTTACGAAAAAATGAATAGAACAGCCATTGTGGAGCAATCAATAGTTAAACAAAATTGATTCTATAACATTTTATGAACCGACTTATAATTAAGGGAGTTATTTTTGAATTTTTGAATCGGGGCCTGGCCACCTGCCACAACATCCCCCCCCCCCCCCCTCGTATTCTCATTATATCAGCCAGTAGTAACACCCAACACCCAGGGCATGGGGGGTCACTGCGTACATGGGGGGGGGGGGGGGTCTAATGAGAATGTGTAGCCAACGACTTCACTAGGACTTGGCAGTCCGCCATTTGAAGTGTAGGAGGATTTGTCAGCGCTACATTGGGGGGAGAGTTGGTGGTGGGAATCATCGGCGACTACTGGTATCTTAATCTGCAGCTAGAAACCATTTGCAGATCAAACCGTCGATGGTCACCACTCTATATGCGCGGGGTAAAAATGAAAAAGGTACGAAGATGGATATTTGAAGATATTTAATTCGTACAAGAACATTAATCCAAATCAAGAACAAGGTTAAAGTAAATCAAAGTTACATCCACGCACCGGGGCTTGCGTAAACTAAGCAGATTTCCAGATTCCCACGTAAAGTATACAATAGAGAAATCTCCATACGAGTGCCTCGATCATTTACAAAAACGGCCAAACTAGCTTTTGGAGTAGGAACCATACATCGTCCGATACACTTAATAAAATTGGCAAATATCTCGGTGTAAATAGCAAGATAGATAATAAAATGTAAATATACACTATTATATTGAAAATTTAAGTTTACAATAAGATTGGGTAACTATACAATATTTTCCGATCCGCCGTATAGTTAAAGGAGATATTCTTCGGATTTTTCGAAAATCCCCCCCTTTAAAAAATAAACCCCAACCCCCAACCACCCTTACCCTCCCTCTGGTCCGATTTTCTGCCGTTAAACGAACTTGAGATCTTCCTTTTCTTAACTATCAAACGATTAAATACCTAGTTTTAGCGAACGATTAAACAAAAATTGCTACCGCAAGAGTGTTAACAGACAAAAATATTATATATATATATATATATAATATAGATATATATTTATATATACAACTAGCTAAAGGCTATCCGCTCGGGATATCATTAGAAGGTTTGGGATATTGAGGGTATTTTTTATTAGCAAGGCTTAAAATGTGTCTACAATAGTTTTCCGTAGTTTATTTGTTTCTGGTTTGGGCGCAAATATAGTTTCCATAAGACCAAGGTAACTGTAACTGCAGGGGATTTTATTAAAAAATAGATATTTTACTTTCAAAATAGTAAATTGAAAATTGATGTCCCATATATACATATATGTGTGTGTGTGTGTGTGTGAGTAGTGTGTGTGTGGTGGTGGGTGTGAGTAGTTGTGTGTTGTGTGTGTGATGTGTGTGTGTGTGTGTGGTATCGCTTCATGAGCTTATATATATTTTGGAACGGACCTTCAATTTTCGTTATCATCTCCTGGGTACGGATCCGATGGACATTTGAAGAAAAGTTTTGAAAATCGCGTTATGAGAACGACCTCAATAGCCTTGATTCCCCCTTAAAGTAAGGCAAAAGCTACTAAAAGGTGAATCAAAAGTTAATAATTAAAAACATATTGGTTTTTCGAAAAAGAATGAAAAAATAAAGAATGTAGTGCAGGCGGTGACGGTCGTGCCACAATCTATAGTGTGTTGACTGTAACGATTAAATATCGATGTTTGGTGAAGATCAAACAAACATTTTCGAGACGAGAACTTAAAATCATAATTTAATGACTTCGATCACACAACTGATATTTTAGCATTTAACGAATGTGTAATAATGTTTGCTTGTGTGAGTGTGGTGTGTGTGTGTGTGTGTTTATATATACATCCCTTAAGGTCCCCACTAAAATGTTATTGAACCAATCTTGTTAAACCATTAATGATCTATAATTTTGGTTCTAAATCAATCCTTTTTTTTTTCGGCAATTAAAGAGTTTATTCCTACTTTCTTAGTTTTCCTTTCTTCTCGCTAATTCCCCCCCCCCCCCCTACCCCTTAAATACGAGTACGTTTATTACAAATAAATAGATTAATAGGTGGGTGTAAAATGAGATGAGATCACAAGTGTATTTTACCAATACGTGAGAAATCTGCTGTGTTTATGCAGCCCTGCGTAGCGGACTTTTTGATTAACAGTGTTTTATAAAATCTGCAATCTTATAAATAGCAATTTTCTTTGTTCCAGTAGATTTATTGAAGTGATCTTATTCATTTCCAAAATTTTCTAATTTTTACTTCCTTAGACAATGTAAAGGAAGTATTGTTGTTGTTATTTATTTAAGTCCACTTTCAGCACCTAAAGGTTATCTACAGGGTACCACACTTTTCTAGCCAGGGTGGGGGACTAAGGATTTTACTTATTGAGTTTGTCACTTCCTTTTGGATTGGGAATGAAACCCCGAGCTTATTAAGACCAACGCCTCAGCAACCTCATGGCTTACCTGTTCTATCCGAAATAGGAAGTATCCTACCTGGGTAGCCTTTGAAATTTGGACTTTTGGCGTGCTACTAAAACATACTTACTTGTGTATTAACATATGTCGGTACGTATCCCAAAACCGGATTGCCTTAGAAAGTTGAAATATACTTAGGATTACTTTATGCTCTAGTTTATGATCACAGCCTCACTTTTTGTTGTTGAGGGGGTCGATTTAAGTGAGGTTGTTCCAAATTTTTTTAAAAAATAAAATTCAAATAATCTTCATGACAATGTAGAAAATACAAAAGATTTGTAATAAGTGACTTGTTTTTTTATTTAATTTCTAATGAATGGTCTATAAATTATTTTATACCCCAGGTTTCGATCCGGATATATATCGTTTCGGAAATACATATGACCTTCAATGAAACGATTATTTTTAGTCAGATGTCCCGTAAGTAAATCAGCTATAGGAGGTCGTACTCATGACGGCGAATTTTCGACAATTTTTCTTTAAAGCAGTCCGATTCGAGTCCTACCTCTGGAGGAGATGCCGAAAATTGAGGTCCGTTCAAAACTGTATAAGTATAGATATATTTATAAGATATAAATAATATATATATATATATATGATATATTTATAAAATATATATATATATATTAGAGTGAGATATGTATATATATAATTTGTCCTGTTAAACCGAGCTCTAGTGGAGGTTCGCAATATTTGGTTAAATCCGTCCTTAAATTCGGCATTTATTTTAATCGTGGTTAATTACATGTAAAAAGAAAGATCAAGTTTCGTTAACGGCTGAAATCGTGGAACGAGTGGGAGGGGGGGGGGTTTAAGAGGGGGCAATTCCCGAAAATTTCGAAATATCGCCGTTACTATACGTCGGATCTAACAAAATTGTAATTAGAACCAAATCTTATTGCCACATTAAATTTACTATAAATATTTGGTTATACATTTATTGTTATAAATCCTTGAATATTAATCGAGAAATTGCATTTTTATTAAGTGTAACGGACGAAGGCACCACCAAGATTTAACCGTGTCGTCGCCGTTTGCCGAAACTGTGTCGGCAATCGTATGAAATCGGATAATATTTCTGTGTTTTGTTTTTAACTTTTACGGTTGGGAAATCTGATCTTAGTTTACGCAGGACTCCCTTCGTGACGGGCTTTTTATTAATATACCTTTTGAAAGTTACTTGTTATAACATTTTTAAGATCCACGTCCGTGTTAGTAGTTTTTGGATCCTCTGTCTTACATAAAAATAAGCTGTTATATCTTGAACCTGTTCATTCTAAGGTTAAATACCAAATATGGTTTTCCTTGAACTTTTAGCTTGGTGGGGGTTTAGAGAGGGGGATTCGATAATTCATAATATCTCTGTTCTTATGATTCGGATCGTAAAATGTTATAGAATCAATCTTGTTAAACTATTGATGCTCTACAATTGTTGCTCTATGGATTTTTTCGTAACTCATGTATTAGGCGGGCTATTCGTACTTACTTGTTTTTGTGGGAAATCTGCTTAGTTACCGCAGCCCCTGCTTGACGGACTTTGGTATATTTCGAATGGCTTGCCTTCCTGCTTGTAAGGAGACATAAATAGACGAGATATATCTATTTGTGACTAGACCGATGGCCCCGGGCGGGCATGGGCATGGTGCGGTGGTAGGGGTACACCTGTGGTATGCCAGTGACCGCCACTTCTCGACGGGGCTGAAACCTGTTCTTGCCCAGACATCCGATGACCTTCGGAGGGAAAAAATAAAGTTTTTGGGTTCCCCAGCCTCCTCCTCCCGTCCCCTGCCATTGTGTGTCTTGCCCGTCTTGTTTTTATAGCTCGCGGGACAACCTTTTAACAATTTCGTCTTTTAATTTTTTTTATTTTTCTGAAGAGCAATCTTTAATGGCTTGTTAGAAGCTGCTACTGCTTGATTAGAAGGATGGTTCGTCCATTGTGGTCTATCTAATAACGTTTCCAAAAGGAACGGCACACGTGTACTTGTGTTTTTATTTAATACTTCCGCTAAAATGGCGATTAATTATACAGATATCTGAAATTAATATAAATGGCAAAAGTCTTTCTTACTCTATTTATTTATTTGGAGCTTCGCAGCTGTGGCGATGTTGCTCGGGGGAAAAAACTGTATAAAATTAAAAAAAAAAATAAATAAACGAAACAAAATTAATTTAAACGAACATAAAACAACATAACAGGAATGTAACATGAAAAATAGAAAAGTAACACGAAACAGAAATGGAACACAAAAACAGGAATGGAACGGAAAACAGAAACAGACAAACATAACTGAAACGAAAAACAGGACTGGAATGGATCACGATACCAAATGGAAAAACAAAACACAGAAATGGAAATCAAAAACAAAATGTAACTCAAATAATAGAAATTGAACAATAAATTGAAATCGAACAATAAATAGAAATACAACACAACAAATTGACAAACATAATATCGAATCTAAAACAAAATATTAAACAAGATATAATAAAATATATAAATTGTTGAATTCTCTTACTCTAAATTCTTATTTTGCTATAAAACTGTGAGCTTCATTGGGGGTAAACAGTAGTTGCGGGTAAGAATATTTTTGTATCTTTTTTAAATAGACCAACAGCCCTTAATGCTCTAATAAAACGTCTATACGTGGGATTTCTGTAACTAGAGGTTATATACAGGTTACCACCCTTTTCTTCCCTTCTATATTGAATTATTATATGTAATACTGTATGCTCTTGTTATGCACATCTTTTGATCGGAAACAATTAAGAGAAAAAGGGTTAAAATAAATTTCTTTGTATCCATGAGAGATGCAACAGATTTATGTGGGACTTTTTATTTATCATAAAAAGCTATATAAAAAAAAATTATTATTTATTAATCTCCACTTTTTGCAACTCAGGCTAATTGGGACGGGTTATCTACAGGTTACCTCACTTTTCTAGCCAGGATGTTATTTAATGAATTTCGTCACTAAATAATTTCCTTTGCCCAGGCAAGAATCGAACTCGCCACTCTAGGTTTACCATGTGAGATTAAGGTCAACGTTTCAACTAATAGGCTAACCTCAGCCCCAAAAGCTAAATAAACTATGTTTTAATACATTTTTTCCCGGAGATATCGTACGGAGATATATGTGAGTTTTAAATGAAGCGAATTTTATTATTCTATTGGAAGTTGCTTTAATGTTTACATTTGTAGACTTTACGAATAATTAATTTAGTCAAAATATAAATTTCTTGTTATCACATTTTTAGACTTAATAAAACAGTAGTAGAGAGGGGCTGGTATTCCAGCATTTATTAACACATCAGTTGATTTCCATTGGGCGAATCTGAAATCATTGTACAATATGGAAACTAAGCAAAATTCCCAGTCATGATTATAGAGAGTGAAATAAAGTCCGTCACGCAGGGGATTCGTGAACTAAGCAGATTTCCCGCATGAAGTTTTACAGTAGACAACTCTAAATACTTTTACGCTTAACACGACCGTGAATTTTTAAGTGGACAAATAGAAATGACAATGAGAAATCTTTCAGTCAATTTACATTTTAATAAACTCTACAACGGAGAGCGTCTGAAATGCAAACAAACAGTTCTGCCAACCTATATGAGCTGAAATACAGAAGTATTCTTGACCGGAAAGAAAAACAATTAGTGATATGTATATACGCATAATATATTAATTTTATTTGAAAACTATTTACTATATCTAGTTCTACAATTTATAATGAACCAGAATAATATTCATCTCAGCCACTTTAACTTTAGTATTCCAAGAACAAAAGATGGAAGGGGGTCATCAGAACGCATTTTCATGTATCTCATCTAGAAACGATTTGTTAAACACAATATTTGCTATTTCAGCAAGAAATAAGATGGTTCATAATATTTTAGCTGAATTAATGGACAAAATGGAGTACCACAATTTCAATGCAACTTTTTAGGTTTCATAATAATTTAAGACGTGATTCTCCTTAAAAAAAAACAGAAAAAAATACGTTTGTTACTTTATTTTGATTTAAGTTATTAGAATACAATGTGGAACAATATTGGTGTATCGCTCAAAATGTTTTACGTAATGATCTATGAAGCGGTAAAATGTATGTATATATAAAAACTGCTGAATAATAAGATCACTAACTCATGTCACTCAACTACTTGAAGCCTACGAATTTTGTATTAGAATTGGTTTTAATGAAAGGGGTTATGTATCAATTTCTCAGTACGCAAGTACAGTTATTGCCTTATTCCGTCGGGGTTCAACACGTTTTATGAGTTTTTTCATGATCGACCCTTCACAATCTAAAATTGAATTCTGCTATTGCGTGAATTTCGGTAGATCCATTTGTTTTTTTTGGCAGTTAGGATGTAGTTTAATGCCAGTACATGTGTCACTCACTCTGCTCCCTCTGGAAGAACAATGCCTGTTCTAGATCTGGCAAAACAGGCCCGCAGAAACAGTTGGGCCCAATTAAAAGGTGAGGCCGTTGCTATGTTAAAGCCATTTGCGCCAATATTGTTGAACGTCAGTTCCAATTATTGGGCCGTCGGCCAGTTAACGACACCAGGCTGTTTGTTGTCAAGGGCATGGTTAAAATTTCCTCTTAACGCCATATACTGCTGTCCAATTTATCCTTCTGTGTCACTGCTCTCTCTCTCTCTCTCTCTCTCCATCTCACTCTTCGACACTCTATCCCATCTCGTCTCTCCACTCATCTCCCCCCTCTCCTCTCTCCTCTCTCTCTTCTCTCTCCTCTCTCAATCTCTCTCCTCTCTCACCTCTCTCCCTCTCCTCCTCTCTCTCTCTCTATCTCTCTCTCTCTCTCGCTCTCTCTCTCTCTCTCTCTTCTCTCTACTCGATCTCCTCTCTCTCTCCTCTCCTCTTCTCCAAAAATAAAGATCAAGTTCGTTAATGGCTGAAATCGGACCAGTGTGAAGGGAGATTTTTGAAAATTCGAAATCTCTCTCTCTCTCTCTCTCTGCCTCTTCTCTCTCTCTCCCTCCCTCTCTTCTTCCCTCTTAAACTTATCTCTACCTCTCTCTCTCTCTCTCTCTCTCTCTCTCTCTCTCTCTCTCTCCTCTCTCGTCTATCTCTTCTCCTCTCTCTGCTGTGCCCTTAAACTATCTCTCCCTCTCTTCTACTTCTCTCTCTCTCTCACTCTCTCTCTCCCTCCCTCCCTCCCTCCCTCCCTCCCTCCCTACCGACATCCACATTAATAAGTCACGGATAATTATTGAGACTTTAAATAATTTCTGACAAGTATTTGATATAACAAAAAAAAAAACTACTCTTAGTGAAAAGAAAAATAATAAGAATAAAATGAATTTACTCAAAAGCAAATGCATATAATGAACGTAGAAGAAAACTAATTTGCCTCTCAGAGACAATATTCTGAATTTAACTTATAGATGTACTAGAGTTAATTTACAAATACTACAGACAACATTCAATTAACTCCAAAAATGTTGGCATAGAACAGCCGAAAATCATCTGCTGGAAATAAAGTCGGTTTAAACGAGTGGCCATCCAGCAGACGTGACAATAGACGAGACGAAGTTGTACTAACGAGACTTAGCATAGGACAGTCACATTTAACCCCTCTCATAGGCTGATGACGAGAAAAGATGAGCTCTCTGCAGAAAATGCCATCACATTAATCATTAAACCACATATGACTAACTGCCAGGAACTGAATACTTAGAGGACTCCACATAACATGTACACCCACTCATTTGGCTGATGACGAGGAACAGAAAGAGCTCTTGCAGAAATTGCCATCAAACCATAATCATTAAAAAACTTAATGATCTAATGCAGGAACATTGAATACTTAGAGACTCCACATAACATGTACTAAATTCTTACAGAAGTAACCTTAAAAAATTGAATTTGTTTTACAAAATTTAACTGTCTTTTTTTGATTTTGCCTTAGAGAAAAATTTAATATAAATTTGAACAATATTAAATAATATAAATATACTATTATATACGAATAACGTATTTTTCTTATTAAATACATTTTAAATTGCTGACTTTATTATTTGCAATTAATGTTTATTTATTGAGTTCAATTTTTTATTTGTTGGTTCAGTTTTTTGTTATTTTTCTATAATTTTGTTTTTATTTTACGTTGTTAAATGCTCAGTGAAATTGTTGTAGTTGCGGCTGCTCCAGTATACATAAATAAAACAATAAAATGAATACTCATATAAACCTAAGTTCATAACTTGTTTCCAATCGTTCCTATAAGACACAAAACAATATCTATTTGATATGTAGATCTAAAAGCGATAATAAAAGTCGGCCAGCAACTGTCACCAAAGGAAAAGTTTACTCATAAAGTTACCATCGCGATAAAGCACACATGAAACAAACCCGCCAGTTCAAAGTATTGAACGATAGCAAGTTCTCAATCTCAAACTCTCGAGACACACAACTCGAACAGTAATGTGAAATGTCAAAGAGACGAAATCTATAACCGCAAAGTAACTGAAATACAGTTAAATTATACAGACCCCTCGAGACAAGGACCTTGAACTCGGCACGAAAAGCTGAATCAATTTCAGGACTGCAATAACTGACACGGAACCCTAGTTACTGGGCGATAGTATTCTTGGACTTGCAATGAACCAAATTATGGAGAAATGAAAAGGCGTAAACTAAGCAGATTTCCCGACTCTGGTATAACACATTAGTGATCTTATTTCATCACATATTCTCTATTCCTATGTAAAAAAAAAAGTCCGTCACGCAGGGGCTGCGTAAACTAATCAGATTTCCATTGTGAAGTTTAACAATAGATAAATCTACATGCTGCTAACACAACAGTACTGTCAACAATAATTGAATAAATACAAACAATAATAAGAAATCTCCCGACGGGAAGCGTCTCAAATGTAAACAAACAGTTCCAACGGTTCAGCGGAAGGAAAAAAAAAATTACTGAAATATATCAGAATATAACATATTCATTTTATTGAAAACTATTTACTATATCTATTACAGCAATTTATAATGAATCAAAACAATTTTTATCTCAACCAATCGAATTTTAGTAGTCCAATAATTTAAGACGGGGAGGTCACAAGAACATATTTGTAAGTGTCTCGTATAATAAAGGTCTCTTGAAAACCATATTTGGTATTTAAGCTTAGAGTAAAATGGTTTATTATATAACAGAGTATTGTTTATGTAACAAGAGTAGAATTGGGGCTTACTGAAGGTTGACGACTGAAAAATGCAAATATCTCGGTTAATATTCAAAATAAAGAATATAATGTAAAAAGAAGTGTATATAACAATATTTATAGTACATTAAATTTTCAATAAGATTCATTCTATACATCGAAAGCGTATGCCAGCTGTACTCGATCATCAGCGAATGACGACGGTCTCCACCGACAGATATGACAACAGCTCATTCTATACACTTTTTCGATCCGACTTATAGTATTGGACATATTTCGAATTTTCAAAATTCTACCCAACTAAACCCTCCCCCTCCACTATACAATTTTGAACGGACCTCATTTTCGTCATCTCCTACGTAGGATTCATGGACATTTGACGAAACATTTCACAAATATATATAGTTTTGAAGGGACCTCATTTGCGTCATCACCTGGGTAGGGTCGAAGGACATTTGAGGGACTTTTCCGCGTCATGTGCGCGACCTCAATAGCTGATTTCCCTTAAGGAAAATCTACTAAAAACTATAAAATGAGGTAAAGTGGAACGAGGTTGAGCCTGAAAGGAGGTAAATTTATAATTATAAGTCAGTATGCTTTTGGATTAGATAGAACTTGTCTTCGAACAAATAAAACTTAACGATCTATGTTAATACATTGACATAAATGCAAAGTTGTATAAGGCTTTGTGAATGAGCTGGATGTGCCTAAGAATACGTAAATCATAATTATTTTTTGATTTCTATTGTTTGTATTTGCTTTTATATTAACGTTATTTTATTTGTTTCAGGTGAGTTTCCTGTTACTTGGGAGGGATATATATAAACTTGAGTAAGTCTGCTCGTAATTATTGTTTCCAATTCATTAAGTGTGAAATATGAACACTTGGCAATAAAATATACATATACAAGTGAAATTATTAGGCCTGTTGTAGATCAAATTTTCAAAGGATTGGAACAAAAATAGTTCCACGCAAGGGCTGGGTAAATGAAGCTGATTGTTCTAGCTGATATAACAAACTTGTGATCTAATCACACCACATACTCTTATTAATATGTAAAAAAAAACGACAAGTACAATAGAAGGGATGGGTTACTTACGGCTGATAGCCAGGAAGTACAAATAACTCGATTAATACTTACAGAAAGACGCATAGAACAACAATAGTTTAACGCAAGAAAGTCAATAGTTTAACAATAGCACACACAGTAAAAATACAAATATCTTAATTAATATTTAATATAGAGAATAAATGTATATAACAATATTTATAGTAAATTTAATTTGCAATAAGATTGGTTCTATACAAATTTTCTATCCGAAGTTCAGTAACAGAAATATTTGGAATTTTCAAAAATCCCCCTCCGCTAAACCCCACCCTTCCACTGGTCCGATTTCAGGCATTAACGAACGTTATCTTTCGTTTTGCATAAAACGATTAAATATCGAGTTTCGTAACGATCAAACAAAATTTACAACCGCTAGAGTGTTAACAGATATATCTGGATATACATATGTAATTTTGAACAAACCTCATTTTCGTCATCTCCTGGGTAGGATTGATGGACATTTGAAGAAATTTTTTCCAAAATCGCTTCATGAGTACGTCATTAGGGAAATGTGCTAAAATAATGACAAGACATTTCTCCCAAATTAACAATCAGATTTATATATAAAAAAAAAAAACAGTTTATTCCACTAGTATTTCAAATAGGAACAATAAAACTTTTTATTTACAGCCCTCAATATCTGCTAAAAGTTAGTTGAAACCAGGAATTTATGGACTTCAAAAGATTTAAATGGGTTTAATCATATTAAATAGAAAGTCCCTGACCCCATTGTGATACAACAAGGAACTCGATAAGTTCCAGGTAACAAACTTTACTTTTAGTTAGTTATTATTAATGTTATGAAAGAGCTTTATGCTAACATTAATTGAAGCTCAATTACCAATCTATGATTCATTTTAAGTTTTAATGAGGCGGGAGTATTTAAAGTTATTACAATTAAAAAAGAATACTATGCGTTTATCTTGTTCTATTATATTGAGTTATTAAATAATTAATTGAATAAGGTTCTTTCTAGTTTAAGCTCATTATTAATATTAAAAAACTAATCAGATTTCCCTCAGGGAAGTTCGACTTACTCTTGTTCTCTTCTCATCATACATTTTCTATTCCTAAGTAAAAATTCCCATGAGTAGAAGTGTGGGCTTGCGGAAGGCTGAAACCAAGAAAATACTGTTACGTTCATGACACAAATAATAAACGTTATTTATTAGAGTTCTTTTGGATTGCAAAATTAAATAAACAAGCTATTACTCACAGTATGCACCGATAACTTCATTACTTATTGCACAGTACAATAACTCACTATTACTGAAGTTCACAATAACACGGCACTGCACTGATCTTCACAAAGAAAACGGTACTGCACTGTTCTTTACATAAACACGGCGCTGCACTGTTCTTTACATAAACACCGTACCGAAACTAAAAGCACTTAACGCACTGTTATTCACTTGAAGATAACTGAGAACAAAGTAACTCTAAGTGTGAGCTGGGCCGCTTTTATAGCCGGGCGGATAAGGTGAAAGAACAGGACCGAGAATTGGCTAGATTCCAGACGGGCATAGTCCGAGTGAGCTGGCCGCATTTATTAGCCGGGCGGATAAGGTGAAAGAACAGGACCGAGAATTGGCTAGATTCCAGACGGGCATAGTCCGAGACACTTCTGGAGCCAATGGTTCTTCCCTCAGTCGGCTCCATTCATCTACTTCCTACTTCTTAAATATGTGATTAAGTCTGTTTAATTTTTTTAAGTACGTAGTTTTCGTAACATTATGAATTGACTTATGAGATACGAATAAATCTACAAAGCGACAATAGTAGAACATCAATAGCTTAACATGGTTGGTTGTATAAAATGTTTTGACCCAACACCTCCTATTTCGTATGCGATTTTCGAAATTTACGAATATGAAAATTAGAGTTGAATTAATTTTTTTACATTTTGGAGTTAAGACCGGAAAATCTTAATTAATGACGGAGGTTTACTTAATTTAACTCTCAAAGGAAAATTTCAAATAAGACAATATTAGGATTTATGCTGCAAATATAGTGCTTCATGAAGTAACAGCTTATTGTCAATATGACAAGAGTAGGAGTGTTAATAATCTGTAGAGAAAAAAAAAACAACTTTTATAGAACCTTATTGTCAATAACTGACGCATTATAGCAACGGAGATATTTCGAAACTTTCATCCACTAAATCCCTTTCCCCCTCCCTCCCACTTATGGGATTTCAGTCATTGATTTGATCTTAGTTTAACATAACTCATTTAAATATCCAGTTTGGTAAGGATTGAACAAACATTGCGACCGCTGGGGCGTTAACAGACAAATTACATACATAGTTTTACGAGCCTCATTTTTGTCATATACGAGGTAGGATCGATGGACATTTGTGGATATTTTTTGAAGTTCACGTTATGAGTACAACCTCAATTCCCATTGATGATTTAAAAAATGATTTAAATAAGGAAAAAACGCAAGTAAAAGAAATAACGGAAAACCGGGAAAATGGCAAGAATTAGGCATGAAATGCTGATTTGCTCCGCGAATTGGGGAGGAAATTGCAATCTTTTCACAGGCTAACAACTTGCTAAGCTAACATTGCGTGTCTCGCCGGGGTCGAGTTGTCACAAGAACATTACAGTGATACGGCAGGCCTCTTTGGCGAGAATACCATACGTTATGCTCTACCTCCATGGCTGGCTCTGATCAAAGAAGTTCTATAGCTAAATCAATACGTGTTAAATCCAACAGTACCGAACACATCTGCTATTTCGGTCGGATGCACATTTAGCAGATTTCTCCCTAGGGAAATGAGTAATTGAAGTCGTACTAATGACGCGATTTTCGAAAAATTCCTTTAATGTCCATCGGTCCTACTCAGGAAATGACGAAAATGAGGTCCCTTCAAAACTATATATATAGTGTAAACTATATATATATGTGACTAACATATTTTATAGAAAATTGTAACTATTATTGTGTGTGTCAACTGGGCACTGGCGATGATGCACAGCATCGAAAGCGCTTTGCCGTGTTAATAAATTATTATAGTGGAAGCGTAGCCAACAATTTTTTCATCCTACCTACATTAAACATATTACACTACTTACTCCAAATGAGGAAGATGAGGAGAGATTTGTGCATTTGGCAGTACTTATAAATGCCAAGATGTCTTTTCAATGATGAAAGTTAATACATCAAAACATCGTACAAGGCTGACTGAGTCTTTGTATCAGTAGAATTGATCCAAACACCGATAGATCGTTTTCTCAAATTCAACTTGAAGTGTCTCATTCATTTCGGTGTCGCTATTTAACTTTCGTTGTTTGTAATAATTCCAAATTGTACTATTTAATTATAATGTTTTACCTATATTTTTTTCCATTTAATTTTGTTATTTTAATAAATTGTGTTATAGTTACATTGTGGTTTTAATTTCATGTCCGATATCTATCGTGAAGAATTATGAACACTACATGAAAATACACTACTTTTAAAAGCGGCCCGCGAACGTATTTGCACACTAACGTTTGGCCCGCAATATGTCAAAGGTTGTCCCACCTGATCTATACTATATTCGATATTTAATAGTTTCAGTCAACACTGAATGTCATACTTATTATTGGGAGAAATCAAGCCTGAAATAGTGGGGGTTTGAAGGGGGGATTAGAAAATTCGAAATATCCTTGTTATTACGATCCGGTTTTACCCCGTCTATATCCTGAGGGGGCGTTTCTGCTCGTCATCCTGGAATCATCGTGGATATTGAACTCACCCCTGCAGAACCATCACCACGCCATTAACTTCCCATCTGCCCTGCCAAATTCAATTTATCTCTAACTAAAGGCGATGGTTATTGACTGTTAAGAAAGGATTAACATTTTAACAACCGAAGGACAATTTCGTGGAACTGAAGGAGCTCCCGAAATTCGTAATCTCTGGAATATAAATTAATTTATTTTAAGAGCTTAGCAACTTAGGCAATGTTGCTCATTCAAATTATAAAAGTCCGTCACGCAGGGGCTGCGTAAACTAAGCAGATTTCCCACGTGAAGTTTTACAATAGAGAAATCTGCCTAATAACAACTGTAGTAGTAAGAAACCTCTAAACCTAAAAAACATTATTTAGGGCGTAATAACCCAGTAGTTTCTAACAGTTAACCTAACCTCTAAACCTATTGACGAGGGACGATAGTTATGGAAACGGCCGCCAGATCTCTCGTTGGAAACTCCGAACATAGCCTATTGGTGACACGCAGAATACAAATTATAGTAAATTTAATTTGCAATAAGATTGGTTCTATAAAAAATTTTTTGATCCGACGAATGGTAACGGAGATATTTCGAATTTTCAAAAATTCTCCCCTCTAAACCCCCCATCCCACTGGTCCGATTTCAGCCGTTAACGAACTTGATCTTTCTTATTACATTAAACGATTAAATATTAAGTTTTGTAAGGTTAAAACAAAAATTGAGACCGCTAGAGCGGTAACAGACAAATATATATATATATATATATATATATATACATATATATATATATATATATATATATATAGATATATATAAATACAGTTTTGAACGGATCTCATTTTCGTCATCTACTAGGTAGGACCGATGGACAATTGAAAAAAATTTCGAAAATACCGTCATGAGTACAACCTCACTAGCTGATTTCCCTTAAGGGAAATCTGCTAAAAAGAAAAGTTTAACTACTTATAGAAAAATAGAAAAAGTCCGCCACTTAGGGCCTGCGTAAACTAAGCAGATTTCCCACCACCTGGTCTAGCACATTTCTAATTTCCGCAATTTCCGGTGGTATAGATGAAATAAATATTTCCGATTCAAAACCATCAAAATCTTAATTGGTGACGTCATTGCACTACGTATTTGCATGTATCTCACGCAGTAAACGGTCGATAAAAACAATATTTGGTATTAGCTTGGAATAATGCGATTCATGATATAACATGAGTTAATTTGACGTGAGTAGGAGTTGGGGTTTATTAAAGACCGAAATCTAACAAATGCAAATACCTTGGCTAAAAATAAAGATAGTGAAATAACGTAAATAACAGCTTTTATAAAAAAAACTGCAAGAAGATCTGACTTTTAATAACGAAGATATTTTAAAATTTCCACCCTCCCCCGGTCCGTTTTGAGCCTTCACCGAACTTGATCTTTACTTTTACATAAAACGCTTATTTATTGATGACATTAAAGATATGGCGAAAATTGAGACCTCTAGAGTGGTAAAAGACAAATATATATATATATATATATATATATATATATATATATATATATATATGTGTGTGTGTGTGTTAGAATGGACCTCATATTTGTCTTCTACTAGGCAGGAGGCACTTTTTGAGAATCGCGTCATGATACACACACACAATAGCTGATTTCCCTTAATTTATTTATTTATTTGAGCTTCGCAGCGTTTTATTTAAAAAGAAAGTTCATTAATTGCAGAAATCGGACCAGTGGGAGTCGGTTTAGAGGGGGAATTTCGAAAGTTCAAAATATCTCCATTAATATATGTTGGATTGAAAAATTTTATAAAATCAATCTTATTGCAAATTAAATAAATATTGTTATAAACATTTATTCTCTATCTTGAATATTGACCACGATATTTGCATTTTAGCAGATTTCCCTTAAGGGAAATCATTAGCAGATTTCCCTTAAGGGAAATCAGCTATTGAGGTCGTACTCATGAAGCGATTTTCGAAAAATTTCTTCAAATGTCCATCGATCCTACCCAGGAGATGACGAAAATGAGGTCCGTTCAAAACTATATATATATATATATTTGTCTGTTAACACTCTAGCGGTCGCAATTTTTGTTTAATCGTCACCAAAATCGGTATTTAATCGTTTCATGTAAAAAGGAAGATCAAGTTCGTTAACGGCTGAAATCGGAGTAGTGGGAGGGGGGGTTTAGAGGGGGATTTTCAAAAATTCGAAATATCTCCGTTATTAAGCATCGGATCGAAAAATTGTATAGAACCAATCTTATTGCAAATTAAATTTACTATAAATATTGTTCTATACATTTATTCTGTATCTTGAATATTAACCGAGATATTTGCATTTGTATTCTGCGTGTGGTCACCAGTAGGCTATGTTCGGACTTTCCGCCGAGAGCTCTAGCGGCCGTTTCTATAACTATTCGTCCCTCGTGAATAGGTTTAGAGGTTAGGTTAACTGTTTTTTGGGGCTAGAAACTACTGGGTTATTACGCCCTAAATAATGTTTTAGGTTTAGATGTTTCTTACTACTACAGTTGTTATTAGGCAGATTTCTTTATTGTAAAACTTCTCGTGGGAAATCTGCTTAGTTTACGCAGCCCCTGCGTGACGGACTTTTTTAGTTTTCAGTCTTCTGCAAAACTTTTATTCCAATCTTCAGTACTAAGTAATTTTTGCAAGATAGCTTTATTATACGTGATGCATTCTGTTGGTCCTTTAGTTTTTTGTTCTTAAATTTGAGTTATTGAGATAAAAATCATTCTGATTCATTGTACTTTACAGTACTAGTTATAGTAAATAGCTCTCAGTAGAATTAATATGTTATATTCCGATGTATTTCAGTAATTCCTTTTCTTCCTATTGAATAATATTTCTATCTATCAATTAGTACTGAGAGGTGGGCTGACCTGATTGATTACAATTCCGAAGCTTTCCGTTGTGGAGGTTATTAAAAGTCCGGCACGCAGGGGCTCCGTAAACTAAGCAGATTTCCCAAGTGAAGTTTTACGATAGAGAAATCTGCCTAATAACAACTGTAGTAGTAAGGTATCTCTAGACCTATTGACGAGGGACGCATAGTTACCGAAACGGCCTCACTACCTCTCGGCGGAAAGTCCCGAACATAGCCGACACCTGACGACCACACTCAGAATACAAATGCTAATATCTCTGTTAATCTTCAAGATACAGAATAAATGTATATGAACAAAATTTGTAGTAATTTAATTCCATTAGCTTGATTTCCATAACTTGACCTATACACTTTTCGAAACCCGACGCATTAATAATCGAAGATATTTCGAATTTTCAAAAATCCCTCCCTTCCATTTGTGTCCGATTTTTTTCACCCATTAACGAACTTAAATCTTTTTTTTTTACATAAAACGCTTAAATAAAGAAGTTTGGAAACAGATCAAAAAAAAATTGCGACCCGCTAGAGCGTTAACAGACAATATATATATATATATATTTTATACAATAAAATATTATATAAAAATATAATTTATATATATATAATTTTGAACGGACCTCATTCATTCATGTCCAGGATCGCTGGACATTTGAGGGAATTTTTCCAAACTCGCATCATGAGTACGACCTCAACAGCTGATTTACCTTAAGGGAAATCTGCTAAAAAGTGACTGAAAGAGGTCTGATTATAGTTTGTGTTTATCCACTTAATATTCACGGTGGTGTTGTGTTACCAGAAATCTGCTTAGTTTACGCGGCCGCTGCGTGACGGACGTTTTTTGTGTATGTGCTTAATCACTGAATAATTATGGGTATGTGCTATTGAAATAAATAAACGTTGCCATTTAACTCATTTCATTTCCGCCCCCTTGTACCGTAAACTTGGGCCACTTTGCCTCTGACTTCCTTCTTCGGTCCCAAGCAATAAAACAACAAAGCAAAGTCTATTTATCTCGAGGAACCAGTTTTGTAGCTGGCTAGGATGCAGCCTAGCTCAAACTACCGTAGCCAGTTTGAAAACAGGTTTATCTAGACGAATAGAGACTGTTTTTAGCAGTAGACACCTTTAGGTGAAATCGGCTATTGGGGTTGTACTAATGACGCGATTTTCAACAAATTTCTTCAAATGTCCCTCGATATTACTCAGGAGAAGACAAAAATGAGGTCAGTTGAAAATAATATATATATATATATATATATATATATATATACTCTTCATATTTTATGGCAAGGGTCTCCAATAAAAAACACTTTTTTCAGTGCAAACGTTGTTGAAACTGCTCTACGTGTTTCGCGGCTTACTTGCCACCTCTTAAAATATAAATATAATATATATGAAATAAGCTGTAACACCTGCTATGGAACTTATATTGGTGAATCCTCGCAGTTGCTGAATAAATGGTTAAAGCAACACGTGAAAGTGTAGACAATCTCCAGGAAACACACCTTCGATTTTGAAAAAGTTGAAATAATTGATAAAGAAAGAAATAATACTAGCCGGAATATGATAAAGAATTTTCACATAATAATAATTAAAAAAAGGCAGTAAACAAAAAAACCGAAATCAAATACCTCAATCATATATTCTATAACATTTTATCTTAAATTAACCGATTTTAAATTATGGCGCGAAATAATAGAGTTCAAGATTGACTTGTAAATAATCGATTTGTAGTCAGCTGACTTAACCTACCTCGGGAACCTCTCAGTATCAATTAACTCCTCTGTGAGGACAGTCGTAATGTAATGTAAAATGTAATTCAAATAAAGGGTTAGAACCGCCAGTATAGATGAAACTGTTGTCATACCTCTCGGTGGAGACCGTCGTCACTGGCTGATGGTTGAGTACCGCTGGCATTGTGCTTTCGCATCATCTTCAAGCCTGTTAATAGTTGATCTGGACTAAACGTAAACAACAAATACGGTGAACAGAGCATAAAACCCACTGACTGACGGACAACCAACTCAGTACAACTATTAACAGGCTTGAAGATGATGCCATCGCATCTATAGCACAATGCCAGCGGTACTCAACCATCAGCCAGTGACGACGGTCTCCACCGAGAGGTATGCCAACAATGTAAAAGGGATACTAGCACTTTAGAAATATACGTAGCAATTTATAATTAGATTTAATAAATATATCATAGATGTAGGCACCTACTAATAAAATATATAGCTAATGAATAATTAAGGGGATGTGTTAAATTAATCTTTTTAATTTTTTTCCATTTTTTTATTTTTGAAAAGGGATAGTCTCTGAAGAGGTGGCAAGTAAGCCACGAAACGTGTAGGGCAGTTTCAATAATGTTTGCACCGAAAATCTTCTTTTTTTTTTATTGGTGACCCTTGCCACAAAATTTGAAGAATATATAAGAAATATTGGGCCCAGAATAAGAAATATATATATATATATATATGTTTGTCTGTTAACTTTCTAGAAGCCGCAATTTATGTTTAATTGTTACCGAACTCGATATTTAATCGTTTTATTTGAAAATAAAGATCAAGTTCGTTAATAAGAGAAATCGGATAAATGGGAGGGGGAGGTTGTTACAGGGCGAATTTGAAAAGTTCGAAATATCTCCGTTACTATGATTCAGATCGAAAAATTGTATATAACCAATGTCATTGGGCATTAAATTACTTACAAATGTTGTTATATACATTTTTCTCTATCTCAAATATTATTCGAGATATTAGCATTTTTTAAATTTTCATCCTATTCGTCTTTGCGCGTTATGAATAGACATATCACGCGCCTTTTTAATTCGAAGGTAATGCTATTATTAATTCATATAATGCCTTTATTGCTAGATGCAGAAGGCAACGGAAAACCATTACATGTCCGTGTGGTCCTCTCATGCCCTGATTCGTTCCCGTGAAAATCAGGTTTATCTGTTCACAGGATGAATTACCAGGTGTAGCCTGTAGACTCAAGAAAAGCTAATAAACACACTCACATATTTTAAAGAGCGAAACATTGAATAATTGATGAGATAGTCCTGTAACGTCATCTTTGTGTCATTGATGAGACAAAACTGCATTTCGGTTTGAGGTTAGCCTTGGCAAATGCATTTGCATTTTGGAATTGCATGTGCAGCATATGCTTGCATTACAGATTTACTGCTTTACTCAGGAATTTACAAAACCAACCTTATAAGAATTAGTTTATGGCTGGACTTGCTCCTCAATTCTTATTAGCAGATTTCTCTTAAGGGAAATCAGCTATTGAGGTTGTACTCATGACGGAATTTTCGAAATTTTTTTTCAAATGTCCATCGATACTACCTAGGAGATGACGAAAGTGAGGTCCGTTCAAAACTGTATATTTATTGATCTAAATATATATATATATATATATCTATATATTATATATATATATATATATATATATATATGTTTGTTACCGCTCTAGCGGTCGCAATTTTTATCTTATCGTTACCAAACTCGATTTTAGTTGTTTTATGTAAAAGGACAGATCTTGTTCGTTAACGGCTGAAATCGGACCAGTGGGAGGGGAGGTTTAGAGGAGAGGATTTTCGAAAATTCGAAATATCTCCGTTACTATACGTCGGATCGAAAAACTGTACAGAATCAATCTTATTGCAAATTAAATTTACTATAAATATTGTTATATACATTTATTCCCTATCTTGAATATTAACCGAGATATTTGCATTTTTATTAAATTTGGGCCGATAACGGATTTTTGAATTTCCCGCCGAAAACTAGTTCGGCCCTTTGCCGTAACTGTTGGGCTCTCGTAAGGAGATTTCTCTATTGTATAACTTCACGTGGGAAATCTAAGTAATTTATGTTGTCCTCTGCAATTGACGGACTATTTTATTTCCTCATGGGTTTAAAGTTTTTTCTTATTCTTTTTTATTTTTTTATTTTTATTTTTTTAATTTTGAACAACATCAAACTCATCGCTTTCGTGTAAAACTGATTGACAACGGATCATCAGCAGGAGGCTATAAAGAAGAGGGTATATTTAAAATCTATATAGCTTACAGTATTGGTGGCTGGTGTGAAATATATTATAAATCAAATGTTCCGGTAGTACTTAATTGGTTTTCCATTCATTTTTGCATATTTCCCTTTCAGAAAGTCAGCTATAAGGCAGGCTGTATTGTGATTTTCGAATAATTTCCTCAAATGTCCATCGATCCTACTTAGTAGATGATCAAAAAATCCGTCTCGCAGGGACTGCGTAAACTAAGCTGATTTCCGTCGTAATGTTTTACAATAGACAAATTTCACGAGAGCCCAACAATTACGGAAACTCATGACTTGGACCGAAATTAGCCGGTCTCATCTCATTCATTAACCGCATACAGTTAATAAAAGTGCAAATATCTTGGATAGTGTTCAAGATAAAGAATAAATATATATAACAATATGTATAGTAAATTTAATTGGCAATAACATTGATCTATCGAATGTTTCGATCCAACGTGAAGTAACGGAGATATTTCGAATTTTTGAAAATGCCCCATTTAATCCCCCCTCCCTCCCACTGGTCCGATTTCAGCCATTAACGAACTTGATCTTTCTTTTTACATAAAACTTTTAAATATCGAGTTTGGTAACGATCAAATAAAAACTGCGCCTACTAGAGCGGTAACAAACAAATATTTAGATAGATAGATTGATAGATCCATATATATATATATATATATATATATATATATATATATATATATATATATATAGCTAAGTACCCGGCTTCGCTCGGGAAATCATTTTCGTCATCTACTAGGCTGCCATTAATGATAATAGTATTTTTTTTAAATGAAACGTTTAATCATCGAGTTTGGTAGCGATCAAGCAAAAATTGCTACCGTTAGAGCGTTAACAGACATATATACAACTTCCCGTCTGGGCGCATTGGTTTTCCCGTGAGGGTCCAGGGCAGGCGATCGTATAGACATGAGAAATATTAATTTTTGAAAATAAATAAAAAGTGTTGTTCCTAAATCTACTAAAATGACGTCCATTTAGAATTTTATATATATCCTAGATAACCCGGCAAACGTTGTTTTGCCATATAAATTATTTCTAGTTTCTAGATAAATTCTAGTGTAGACAAAAAGTAACTTACTTATTATAAGTGTGTATGTGTATGCATGAGATAGGCATGGAGCGCTTTGAACGATAAGGGAATATAAAAATAACAAACGCCAAACAATATTATTTTTAAGTTATTATAGTTTATTTTTGAATATTATTATTATCGTATTAATTACGAGAGTAACACTAACAAACAACATCAATCTTTTAATGCTATAGCGTGAACGATATTTTTTGTTAGCCCATCTTTAGCGAGCACAAACAAACTGGATGGTTTACCCACTCGAGAGCATGCTACGTACAATTGCCCGTGTGAAATACATGGTGTACTCAAATCTAAGCCACAAATAGACATCGTTTGGCCTTGGGATTTGTTGATTATCATTGCAAATTTAAATTTTAATCGAAGTACAGTTAAAAACACTATAATTGATCAGTTATTGAGCGGGATGATAATGATTAAATTACTAAAAAGAATAGGGGTTGGTGATAAAAAAGTAAAAATTTAGGGTTTTTATGTATTTTGTAATGTCACATTATAAAAAAATAAAAGCAAAAAATTTCCAAAAATAAAAAAAAAATGTCAAGGGTGAACAACCCTATTCAATTAGGGGTATGAAAGATAGATAGTAGCTGATTCTCAGACTTACTGAATACGCATATAAAATTTGGTAAAAATCGGTAAAGCCGTTTCGGAGGAGTACGCTAACTAACATTGTGACATGGAAATTTTATATATTAGATTTCAATTTTGTCGGATTCATTTTCGTCATTTGCTGGATACGAGCGATGAAAATGCCAAACATGCATATGTTGAGTACGACCTCAATAGCGGATTTCCCTTAAGGGCAATCTGCTAATAGTGCGATAGCATAGCTCAAGAATATGATTAAGTTGGAACCGTACTGTGCCTGGCTGGAGAACCCCTTGAACTATCGGCAGGGGGGGGGGTATCTCGGCCTTGCCTGGTGCAGTGACGGGGGGGGGGATCGGCTCTCCTTGTGTGGCAATGCAGCGGCTCTAGATATGCACCTAGGAAGTGCATCGTGCACCAAGGACTATTTCGTAACAACAGCCCAGGCCACGGCTAGAACCTTCACTGCATTTTCACCCTTCTCCTAGGCTCCAAGTCTCTACACTTACTCCAACTGCATTCTTCTCGCACTGATCTGCAGCTCAACTTTTGGATATTAGCATTCGCAATAGTAAGTCATGCATTTCTATATTTGTTGCATCTATTTATTCATCGTTGTCACATGTAAACGAGACAATAATGTTTCTACCTCTGATTCTCTCAAAGCGACAAAAAAAAGGTACTTATCAGTTATCGAGAACGGCCACCCATTCCTGTTTTTCCACGCAGAGTATCCCTCTAACGTGGGAATTTATTTAAATATTGTGTGCTCCATCCTTTGGATACTACACACATTTCAACAATTACATTATAATATTTCGTGTACAATAATTATAACCATTATAAAAACAATAAAGAAAAAAGTCCGTCTCGCAGGGCTTTAACTAAGCAGATTTCCCACGTGCGTCACGTATTTGCATTTATCTCAAAACTTAAAAGTTCAATGAGAACAATATTTGGTATTTAAGCTTTAAATATTGTGCTTCATAACATAATAGAATATTGTCAATATAAGATGAGTAGGAGCGGGGGTTTACTGAAGATCGAAAACTAAAAAATGCAAATATCACAGCTAATAATCAAGATAGTTAAAAAACACATAATAACATTTATAGAACATTACATTTGCAATAAGATTGGTAGAACGAGTGAAATCTATATACATATACATATTATCTTAACTCAACTGGACTTAATTTTCAACATTGTTTAGGTAGAATAGATGGAAATTTCAGATAGCTGATTTCTCTTAAGGGAAATCTGCTAATATCCACGTTAATAGCAGGTTATTAACACGTCTCGGATCGAAAAATGTTATAGAATCCAAATCTTGTTAAATATTTAATTGTCTTCAAACGTTGTTTACGCAGACCGTGCTTAAGGGACATTAACAACCACTTAATGATACTTAGAGTCAGTTGCAACTAGGGGTTTCGTTTAGAGATTCTGTAACTGAAATTGCCATGGCGCATGATGGACTCGAATGATCAAATGTCCATCGATCCTAGAAAGGAGATTACGAAAATGAGGTCCGTTCAAATTGTATTAAGTTGCCTGATAGCACTCTGTCGGTCACAATTTTTATTTGATCGTGCCAAACTCTGTTTTTAAACGTTTTATGTGAAAATAAAAATGAAGTTCGTTAATGGCTGAAATCCGATCAGTGGGGAGGGGGTGGATTTCGAAATATTTCAGTTATTATGCGTAAAAGGGTATAGAACCAATCTTATTGACAATGTAAAGATCCATAAATTTATTCTCACAATATAACATTTAATTTTAATTGAGGATATTTGCATATTAGCAGATTTCCCTTAAGGGAAATCAGCTATTGAGGTTGTACTCATGATGGAATTTTCGAAATTTTTCTTCAAACGTCCATCGATCCTACCTAGTAGATGACGAAAATGAGGTCCGTTCAAAACTGTATATATATATATATATATTATATATATATATATACATTTGTATGTTATCGCTCTAGCGGTCGCAATTATTATTTAATCACAACAAACTTGATATTTAGTCGTTTTATGTAAAAAGAAAGATCAAGTTCGTTAACGGCTGAAATCAGACTAGTGGGAGGGGGGAGGGTTTAGAGGGGAGGATTTTCGAAAAAAAAAAAAAAATATCCGTTACTATACGTCGGATCGAAAAGTTGTAAAGAATCAATCTTATTACAAATCAAATTTACTATAAATATTGTTATATACATTTATTCTCTATCTTGAATGTTAACCGAGATATTTGCATTTTTATTAAATCGGGGCGGATAACGGACGAGTGTGAGTTTCCCGGCAAAAGCTAAGTCGGCCGTTTTCTAAACTGTTCGGCTCTCATGAAATTTCTCTATTGTATAACTTCACGTGGGAAATCTGCTTAGTTTACGCAGCCCCTGCGTCACGGACTTTTTTAGTTTTTATCCTTCAGTAAACCGCTAAATTTTGTTATCGCAGTTTGAAAATATTAGAATATATCATGAAACGTTTTTTTCCAAGCTTTATTATGCGAGATATATGCAAATCATTTTTTTTTTTTTTTTGGAAGTAAAGAATATATGTAGAGATGAGATCAGTAGTATGTCATTCCAACATTAGGGAAATCCGCTTAGTTTCCTCAGCCCCTGCGTGACGGACTTTTTATTTGCCAACATTTGGAGGCTAGCCAAAAATAGTTGGAGGCTAGATAGTGTCGTTGAACTTTCCATTCGAGTTTTCATCCTTCCTGGTTTTGTTTCTTTTCTTTTCTATTTTTTTTTTTTTTTTTTTTTTTTATCTCCTTGGCTCAACTTGTCAAAACCGCAAATCTCTTTGGTAGCTTCTGTGGAAATAGAATCTGACATTGGACCAATCCTTAAAAAAACTGGTTTTGCTAATCCTCCTGTAGGTGTAATTTAAACCTATTTATAGAATAGTCGGTCTTATAGAAAATTTAAATAAGAGTTTAGAATTTAAATTTTTTTTTTGTGGTATTTAAAAGATTATTGCTAAGAATGGAATCATTTCTGAGTTAATTAATATGCAAAATAGAGAACATTATTTTTGGTATATCAAATGAAGGGTTTGTACCGCCTGTATAGATGATACTGTTGTCATACCTGTTGGTGTATACCGTCGTCACTGGCTGATCGAGTACAGCTGGCATTGTGCTATAGATGCAAAGGCACCATCTTCATTGTCTGTCAAAAGTTGTACTGAGTTAGTTGTCCCTTAGTCAGTAGGTTTTGTACGTCTCTTATCCGTCTTGGGGCTTATTTACGCTTTTATTCATGGTGTGTTTATTTACATCTTAGATTTGTCAAACGAAGGGTGGTTTTAGATTGTGTTTTGTGGTTCATGGTTTAGATTGGTTGTAAAATATTTGACAAGCTCCACTATTCCACGATTCCAGCTAAGAACAAGTATGATCTTTGATTCTGAACGGACCTTATTTCCGACATCTCCTGGGTAAGATCGATGGACGTTTGAAGAAAGCTTCATATATATATATATATATATAAAATTGTAACCTCTGTCTGTACATTGATTTTTTTCGCGAAATTTCACGATAACTTTTCGTTTCACATGTCATAGACACCATAACTGCATTTTGTTTCTTTGGTGTCTGTTTATTTGTTTGTTTGTTACCTTTTCACGCATAAACGGCTGAACCGAATTTTATGAAACTTAGTATGCATATTACTACTAACCCAACTTAGACTTTAGGCTATTGGGACGAATAGGAGTGGGGGTTATAAAAGAAGCCAGAAATTAAAAATAGCGATATTTCGTTTCCTATTGGTTTTTCGGCAAATATGAACATAACAAAAGTTGTTTATTTTGTAATTTAGAGTAACTTTTGTTATATACACTATCGTCGTATACCGAAGTATAAAGGTGTAATACGCTAAAAATTATAGCGGGAGTCAACAATTTTATTTGGCGCAAAAGACTCAACCGAACTAAACCAAGCTCGGTATGTGAATTAATACTAACGCCTTCTTTATAATAAGCCATACTATCATTTAGGTGGGGTTATAAGGGAGGCCTGAAATTAATAATAGTGATTTCCTATTGGGGTTTCACCAAATATGCACATAAAAAAAGTTGTTTATTTTATTATTTAGAGAAATTTCCTCAACACTTCTTTTCAATATGAACTACCAGGTACCTCACCTTAAAAAATTAATTCAAATGTATGTCAATATTTTCTCCTTAATAATTCAAATCTATGCATAATGCACAGGAATAACGTAATATTTGACAATAAAAATAAAATATACCATCACCATTCAGCCTCTAGTGTATTCGCGTGCGAAGCCGGGTATCTGAGCTAGTATATATATATATATATATATATATATATATATATATATATATAATTGTTAGCAGATTTCCCTTAAGGGAAATCAGCTATTGAGGTTGTACTCATGATGCGATTTTCGAAATTTTTCTTCAAATGTCCATCGATCCTACCCAGGAGATGACGAAAATGAGGTCCGTTCAAAACTGTATATATCTATCTATCTATCTATATATTTGTCTGTTACCGCTCTAACGGTCGCAATTTTTGTTTGATCGTTACCAAACTCGATATTTAGTCGTTTTATGTAAAAAGAAAGATCAAGTTCGTTAACGGCTTAAATCGTTTCGAAAATTCGAAATATCTCCGTTCAATCGAAAAATTGTACAGAACAAATCTTATTGCAAATTAAATTTACTATAAATATTGTTATATACATTTATTCCCTATCTTGAATATTAACCGAGATATTTGCATTTTTATGAAATTTGGGCCGATAACGGATTTTTGAATTTCCCGCGAAAAGCTAGTTCGGCCCTTTGCCGTGACTGGTCGGCTGTCGTATGGAGATTTCTCTATTGTATAACTTCACGTGGGAAATCTGCTTAGTTTCCGCAGCCCCTGTGTGATGGACGCTTTTTTTTTCTGATCAAACAAAAATTACCACCTTTCTAGCGGTCAAGGTTATATATTTTATTATGCCTATATTAAATTTTGATCAGACCTCATTTTCGTCTAAGAAATATTCCACTTATTATAATATTATCGGATCAAAAAATTGTACATTTTCAATCTTGCTGAAAATTATATTACCTATAAATGTAATTTTATACATATTTTCTTCTGTCATGAATATGAACCGAGGTTTTTGGATTTAGTTTCCAGTCATTAGTTTAGTAACCACCCACTCCTACTCATGTCATATTAACAATATGCTGTTGTATCTTGATCCACTTTATTCTAATGTTATATGCCAAATATTGTTTTCAAGAGACGTTTATTATTCTAGGGGCATGCGATGTGGTGTGATGATGTCATCAATCAAGATTTCACGTTCTAACTCGAAAGTGATTATTTCAAAATATATCCGTTATTATGAGCGAGTTTGTAAAACGTTTTAGAACCGATATTGTTAAAATATTGATGCTCTACAATTGTTGTTCTATGCATTTTTCCGTGACTCAAATACTAATCAATGAAAACCATATTTAGTGTTTAACCTTGGAATCAAGTGGTTCATGATATTATGGCTTATTCCCCTGTATTCCTCGCAGAGTATCCCTTTAACGTGGGAATTTATTTAAACCTTGTTATGTAAAGTCTCGTGGGATTTCGTTAAATTTCAATAACATATGTTGCATTATCATTTGCTCAGCTTTGATGTAAATTGGCATAATGTCTGCTAATACACATGATGCCTCATAAGATAAAGTACGATATCCTTTGGCAATTTTCATTGCAATTAGTCTTTGCACTCTTTCTAATTTTTTGACATTTCTTTTCACGACCAAGGCATGGCACCATATTTCAGTTCCATCCGTCAATATGTGGACGATCGGCCCTTTGTATATTGTGGCCAGCGCGTCGGATTTAAGACCCCAAGACACTCTAGCAGCCATCGAGAGTCCGTGTATTATATGTAGGATGAAAAAATTGTTGGCTACGCTTCCACTATAATAATTTATTGAAACGGCAAAGCGCTTTCGATGATGTGCTTCATCGTCAGTGCCCGAAGGTTTTCGATGTTGACCTGACGGCTCTTGGAGCTGGACTGGCCAAGAGCCAGCCTTTGGGCACTGACGATGATCCACAGCATCGAAAGCGCTTTGCCGTTTCAATAAATTATTATAGTGGAAGCGTAGCCAACAATTTTTTCATCCTGCATACATTAGAAGTCACTTCCACCTGCCAGAATACCAGCTCAGTCCCTTTATTATTGAAAGCTGTCTTGTTTGTAAGGTAGTAATGTGATAGTTCCAATTTAATTTTCTGTCTATGTGAAGTCCAAGATATTTTAAGATATGTTTTCCTTGTGTTGTCACTCCATTTAATTTAATATCTAGGGTAGCTGCGTGTCTTTGTCTTTTAAATAGTGTGTAAGATGTTTTTCCTAAATGAAATTTGATTTTGTGTTTTTTAGCCCATTCATTGATTTGTATCCAAACAGCGTTAGTAAATTAGTGCAAGTGATTTGAATTAAGTGTTTTCTAATAACCATAAGTAAAATGCAGTCGGCAAATGCAATGATTTCAGTTCCTTCTGGTAGAACTGTTTTAAGTAGACTGTCTAAAATGATTTTCCACAGTAGAGGTGAGCAAGCTGAGCCCTGTGGCGTGCCTCTATTTTGAGAAGTGTGTACAGTAGTGTTTTGAAGGGTCATGTATACAAGTCGATTATTGAGATAGTCACTAATTAGTTTGTAAATATTTCGGGGGCATTTTTGTTTATGTAATTCGGAATATCGCTGGCCACCAGGCGTGATCAAAGGCACCTTTAAAATTCATCGATCTCAATATAAATTATTTATTAGCGTCCGCTTTTTGAAACTAAGGCTAATCGGGACGGGTTATCTACAGGTTACCATCCTTTTCTAGCCAGGGTGGGACTAAGGATTTTATTTAATGAATTCCGTCCCTAAATAAATTCCTTTGTCCAGGCGGGAATCGACTCGCCATTCTAGGTTTACCATGTGAGATTAGAGCCAACACTTTAACTCGCTTGGCTAACCTGAGCCCCAGTAATTCATTTAACCCTAGGGAACGCGCAATCAAAAAATCACTTTCGAACGCGCAATCGACCTCAGAGGTCTTTCATGAATTTCACAACGAAACATAATACTTTGAATTTGTTTTTGGTTAAGAAACTCCAAGACAATTGAACTGATAAGTATGAAATTTGGTTGACTTGGTTTTCCTCTGTTTTTTTACTGATTTCAGAGCGTGAGAGGGCATCAGGATCCGCTGTAGCCACTAGAGATTCGTTGGATTTAACCATGATTTCTTGCATTTCTCGTGATGATTGATCTCTCATTCTTGAGGAGAGGCTTTTTATTTGTAGCTGAAGAAGATCCGGGATATCTTTCGGGTTTACTGAGTGTCCATCTAGATGTTCCTTCACCAGATATTCACCGAGTTTCTTCAAAAAGAGCCGACGTCTTACAGCTTTCACATTGTTGCCAGCGAGAATAACCTGGGCATTAATTCCAGGTCATCGCCTAGTGTTACAGTTGACGCTATAGGTTTCGCACATTTCATCATTTTTGTCCACTCCCTCTTTGTGTTTGTTGTAATAGGTGATAATCTCGGGTTTCTTCTTATCTACTGTAGAAATGTCAATAGCATCGTCGTTATGCGTCGTAGAAATGAGCAAGACATTTTTCTTTAGTTTCGGAACATAAGACACCAATGTCGCTTTTTGGCGAAAGTCAAAGATGCTTGATTTCACTTCACGGTCTTAAGTATATCTTGAACGGCACTGGAATATGTACTTTATTTTTTTTTTCAGTGTCCCCACAATACTGACTTTTTTTTTCGACTAGTTCTTCATCCAACGACACATCCGAAAACCAAATATCCATTGTGATATTGCGGCCTGTATTATATAAGGGTGCGCAAAGTCTTCTAACCACGTCTACAGGGGAGTTGCTGACCGATAATAGCGAACCTTCCGGCTGTTTTCCTGCATAGATTTCTAAATTATATGCGTCACTGTCAACCACTGCATAGATTTTTATACCATACTTTGGAGGTTTTGACGGTATATACTGGAGGAAGGGACATCTACCCCTGAATCCTTCAAGTTTTTCATCTAGAGTAACATCGGCTCCTGGAAAATAAGATTTTTGACAATTTGAGGTAAACGTTTCGAAAAGTTCACGAACATGGCTAAGACGATCATTCTTCTGCCGCTCCAGTCTTGTAATTTACAATTTAGAAGAAACATAAAACGCTTCCTACTCATTACCAAACCAAATATCTCGACACCATGACCTTTCGAACCTAAAATTGAAATATCTATCAGTTGCTCCCAGGCCTCTAAAGGCGTTCTTGATTCTCGCGCAGCACCCCTAACTACTCCGACATCAGCACTTAACATGTTTTGTTTCCCTCTTTTCCATCTCCAAAAGTCAATAATTTTCTGTTTTTTCCTCCTATATGCGACAAAATTAAGACTTATGGCGGTAACCAGGAGGACCTCACAGGGCGCGCGTTCCGTAGTGTTAATAAAATCCTTAGTTTCACCCTGGCTAGAAAATGATGGTAACCTGTAGAAAACCCGTCCCAATTTGCCTTTTAGTTGCAAAAAAAGTGGGTGTCAATAAATAATTCAATTTAATTTCAAATACTAATGGAGCTATTCCTAACTCCTTGTTTTCAACCCTCGTTCACCCCTCCCCCCTTTCAACTCATTGGCTTTTTACATAGAAATAGAGAATATGTGGTGAGGTAAGGTCCAGGGTATGGTACACTTACAGTTGGGAAATTTTCGATCCGACGCATAATAACGAAGCATTTTCGAAATTTCCCCCTCTAAACCCCCACCCCCTCTCACTGGTTGGATTCGCCATATCCAGCTTGATCTCTATTTTTACATAAAATCTTTAAATATTCAGATTAGTGACGATCAAACAAAAATTAAGACCGCTAAATCGTATACAGACAAATATATAAATTTATCTATATATAAAATTTTGAAGGGACCTAATTTTCGTCGTTTCCTAGGTTATACCGATTGACATTTGAGGACATGTTTCAAAAATCGCGTCAGAGTACGACCTCAATAGCTGATTTCCCTTGTGTGTGGGCCAATGGTGTGCTCGCCTCAAATATATTTCAGCATTTATTTCCTCGTGAGTTTGGCAAAACCAAATAAAGTACTTGAGAACTGGACGTGATTGCCAGTAATGATTGGCATTGTTTTGTAATTCCAATTGGGTAATTATGTTTTGATTATGGTCTGCATACATTTTCCTCTTATTATCATATCTGTCTGCTATGCCTTTTATACAGGCTACGAGCTGGTTTTAATTAATTCTATTCCACTAGCCGTCGATAAGGTTGAAGAGTGTTTGCTCGCGCTTTGTCAAATGTTTTGACTGGTCATAAAGGGGGTCGGTTTGCTCATTTAGCAAAGTAATTCCCCCCTCGAGGGGCCAGTAAATTGCTGAAATTGTATCTCTTTAACTTTGTTAGTCAATATTCGTGTTAGTCAATTTGGGTGTATGTCATTATCTTGATTATTTGCCTCTGTAATAGAAATCGCCTGTCAGAAATGGATATAGCAATAACATACTTAACGAGGAACGCATTTAGCCAATGCTTTCGAGTGCAATTTCTCACATTTTATTAGGCTAATTATGAGTTTTAGTGGAACTTGAAAATGAATTGGAACGAGCTCAAGAAATGAATGTGATAATTAAATTTAAATAGTTCTTCAGGAAAACATAGCCAGTAAATAATTATGAACATTTCTTTTCGGTGATTAATTACTCTAACTGAATAGTAATTCTCGGGTATCTTCTACAGCACGAAAACTCCAATAATCCATAGTTTTCTCAGATACAAGAACTTAGTGCCAGAACGTTAATGAGTTACTCCTGAAAATGATACGCTTTTCTCAAAATATTTATGTTTTTGGTTGGGGGCTTGAAGCATATTCTTGTGTTTTATGATTATGTGTTATACTATTTTTGTAAAACAAGTTCATGTTTTGTTTCACAAAACATATATGTACATATACATACAGGGGGGGGGGCTTAAGGACCGGGCAACCCGGGTGACGCGGCCAGGGGGGCGACCGTTTGGTCACCCAAGTAGTGAAAAATTTCGTTTTCGATTTTATAAAGTTAATATTTTGTATTCTATTGCGTAAATTTCTTTTATAAACTTTTTTAATATAAGCTAACTGAAAAACACACAATGTATTACTTATAGCCTACTATAATGTATGCAAAAAGGTGATGGCCTACATACTTTTTCAGTCATCTTATCTTTTCACTTGAAAATATGATAATATTTTGATTGATAACTACCACTTAAGATGCCTCAAAACTCAGTATTCTAAACCCTATTTTGAACAAATTTCCCGCACCGCCCTTTTTAGGGGGGGGGGGGCGACAAAACGGTTGTTTGCCCGGGTCAGTATTTTGCCTTGAGCCGTCCCTGTATACATATATTGAGACAAAAATCATTATTTTTGACTCCTTAAATATTGGAGGACAGCCAATACTTTTGACTTGATGTTGACGTTTAGTTTGAGAGTCGACTTGATACTAGAGTGAATACGTCCTTAGGACATGTAGGATATAACATGATTAAAAAGGTGTTACTTAACATTTGTCTATTCGCATAATGAAACAAATATTTACTCCCTTGAAGTTTACCCCTCAATAAATTATCCTCCCCCTTGCCTGTTATACCAGCTTCATTACGAATTTATCTGCAATTCTTATTTTATTAGCAGATTTCCCTTAAGTATTCATGACTTTCAATTTCTTCAAAAATGTACCTACATCGATCCTACCTATGAGAAGACGAAAATTAGGTCCGTTCAAAACTGTATATATCTATCTATTTATATACCTATCTCTCTCTCTCTCTCTCTCTCTCTCTCTCTCTATATATATATATATATATATATATATATATATATATATATATATATATTTCTGTTCCCACTCTAGCGGTCGCAATTTTGGTTTGATCATTATCAACTGGATATTTAATTGGTTTGTTTAAAAAGAAAGATCAAGTTCGTTAATGGCTGAAATTGGACAAGCGGGAGGGGTTCAGTAATTGTTTTTTTTCTGTAATCGTTGAATAATAGTAACATTACAAAAGAGAAATGAGTGAAGAAAGTGAAACATTTTGCAATAGAGTGAAGAAAGTGAATTGCCTTCTTAATTAGTAATAAGTATAAATTAAAAAATAATTTGAAGTTATCAATATATTTTAAAATTTAAATATATTAATAATTACCTTCCTTGTTTATAACCTGCACTTGTTTATAACTGCACTAATTCACAATCATCAATAGTTGTTTTATAACTATGCTTATAACCTGTTCACAACCATGCTTATAACCTACCAACAACCTTCCATAATCTTCACAACATCATGATTTTGTTAATATTCTGGTTAGATCTGATCATGTATTACACGATTACAGAAAAAAATTAATATTACACTCGTGACGAAAGTAGAATTTACAACTCTGTAAAAGTAAAATGATCTACTTTCGTCACTTGTATAATAAATAAATATTCTTTCCGGCAAGAGTTAGGCAGAGGCAGACCTGTTTGTTTACATTTCAGACTTTCCGTCGGACATTTTCTGGCATTTATTCACATAATATTCAAGGTGGTGTTAAGTGTTACCAGTATGCAGATTTCTCTACTGTAAAACTTCACGTGGGAAATCTGCTTAGTTTACGCAGCCCCTGCGGGACGGACTTTTATAGTAAGTCTACAGTTACAGTGTAGACAGTAGGGTTCGTCTTCTCCAGTAAGTGAGTCAGTCGTGAATGGCCAACTTCGTTAAAACTACTTTTTCTCTACTAAATAGTCTTTTTGATGAGGTCATTCACGAAGTACGTGTTCATGTTCTCTATATTTGTTGTCAGTTGTGACAAACCAAGATCTCTGTCATGAATTGATTATCATATGTTTTGTTTGGGCTTAGATATCTCGATGTGTACAATATGTGTTGTAGTTCTTTTTTGAGTAGCTGATTTGTCTAGTTCGTCTACTTGTGGTCTTTATCTAATGTTAGAATTCCAGGTTAACCAGTACATAGTTATTCTTTTGTTTAATGAGCGGATTTTGTATAATATGTACGAGATGCGTCTGTCATATAAAAGCTCTATTAACGCACCCACGCACAAGATAGTAAAACAAAAATACACATATTTCATTTTTTAATTGCTCCCTCCCACGTCTAGAGAATGTGGCATCGGGATAATGAAAGGTTGTCGAAAGTTATAAGTCACTCTGGAAGGAAACTGTCGGGAGTGCTGTGTGTTAGTTTACAGTGGCCCGTTTCCGCCTCACAAACTGGGTGACCGCACGCGATGCTCGCCCAGCTGTGACCTCACACTTATGGGATGCTACCTGGGTTTTGCATATTATCCCCAGGATTTCTCGTGGGAAAAGAGGAGTTTCGCACTATTTGCGAGTCAAATCATCTAACAGATTACGAAGCGCTATTATGAAAAGAATTATGGTGTAGGGAAAATGTTGTTTCAGGGAAATATAAAAAGTCCGTCACGCAGGGGCTGCGTAAACTAAGCAGATTTTAAAACGTAAAAGTTCAGTGAGAACAATATTTGGTATTTAGGCTTAAAATAAAGTGCTTCATTATGTAACAGCTTATTGTTAATATGTCAGGAGTAGGAGGGGGGGGTTTACAATAGAGAAATTTCAGAATAGAGATCAATCAGTTACGGGAGGCCGAACTAGCTCTGGATTGGAAACTCACGACTAGATCCGAAGTTAGCTGTATTTCATTCAGAAGCTGAAAACTAAAAAATGCAAATATCTCGGTTAGTAATCAAGATAGTGAAAACACCTTCATAATAACATTTATTGAACATTACAATAAGATTGCAAATAAGATTGGCTCTAGATACATTTTCGATCCGACGTATAGTAATTGCGATATTTCGAATTTTCGAAATCTCCTCCTCTAAAAAACCCCCCACCCCTCCCACTCATCTATTGATCGGATTTCAGAGCCATTAACGAACTTTATTATTTAGTTTTAAATGAAACGATTAAATATCGAGTTTGGTTAACCGATCATAACAAAAATTCGACCGCTAGAGCGTTAAGTGACAGACATATATATATATATATACATATATATATATATCACGTCGAGTACGACCTCAATAGCTGATTTCCCTGATCAGCAACATGGAAAAAGTCCGTCACGCAGGTGTTGCGTAATCTAAGCAGATTTACCACGTGAATTTTTACAATAGAGAAATCTGCCCAATAAAAAGTCTAGTAAGTAGTAAGGGATCACTAAACTTATACACGAGGGACGAATAGTTACGAAAACGGCCGCCAGAGATCTCTTCGGAAAGTACCAAACAGCTCACTCCTGCCGACCAATGCAGAATACAAATGCAAATATCTCGGTTAATATTCAAGATACAGAATAAATGTATAGAACAATATTTATAATAAATTTAATTTGCAATAAGATTGATTCTATACAATTTTTCGATCCGACGCATAATAACGGAGATATTTGGAAATTTTTGAAAATCCCTCCCCTCTAAACCCCCCCCCCACTGGTCCCATTTCAGCCATTAACGAACTGGATCTTTATTTTTACAAAAAACGATTAAATTCCGAGTTTGGTAACGATCAAACAAAAATTGCGACCGCTAGAGCGTTAACAGATATATATATAATATATATATATATATATATATATATATAATATATATATAAATATATAGATAAAATTGTAACCTCTGTCTGTAACATTGATTTTTTTCAGCGAAATTTCACGATAACTTTTCGTTTCACATGTCATAGACACACATAACTGCATTTTGTTTCTTTGGTGTCTGTTTGTTTGTTTGTTTGATTATTGGGAACTTTGTTTGTTTGTTACCTTTTCACGTATAAACGGCTGAACCGAATTTTATGAAACATGGTATGTATATTACTACTAGCCAAACTTAGACTTTAGGCTATATTAATATTCTCTAAGACGAACAGGATTGGGGGTTATAAGGGAGGCCTGAAATAAAAAATAGCGATATTTCGTTTCTTATTGCGTTTTTCAGCAAATATGCACATAACAAAAGTTGTTTTATTTTTTAATTTAGAGAAACGTTTGTTATATACACTATCATCGTATACCGAAGTATAAAGGACTTATAACGCTAAACATTATAGCGGGCGTCAACAATTTTAAATTTGGCACAAAAGACTCTACCGAGAACTAAATAAAACACCAGTAATGTGTATTAGCACTAACGCCTTACATTATAATAAGCCATACTAATTCATTTCTAGGGACGGGCAGGAGTGGGGGTTTAAGGGAGTCCTGAAATTAAAAATAGCGATATTTTCGTTTTCCTATTGCTTTTTCACCAAATATGCACAAACAAAAGTTTGTTGTGGGTGTTGAGAGTAACTTTTGTAATATCCACTTTTGCCTTATACGGAAGCATAAATGAGTTTATACGCTAAAAACTAAAGCGGGAGTCCACAATTTTATTTGGCACTAAAGACTCAACCGAATTAAACCATACCGGTAATGTGAATTAGTACTAACGCTTCCATTATAATCAGCTATACTAACATTTTCTAGGGACGGGCAGGAGTTGGGGGTTATAAGGAAGGCCAGAAATTAAATAATAGTTATATTTCGTTTCCTATTGCAAATTTCGGCAAATATGTACATAAAAAAAGTTGTTTATTTTGTTATTTAGAGAAACTTTTTTTTTTATAACACTATCATCGTATACCCGAAGTATAAAGACGAAAAACGCTAAAAATTAATAGCGTAGACAACAATTTCATTTGGCAACAAAAGACTGCAACCGAACTAAATAAAACAGCACAGTATGTGTAATAGCACTAACGCCTTCCTTATAATAAGCCATACTAACATTTCTAGGGACGGGCAAGAGTGGGGGTTATAAGTGAGGCCTGAAATTAATAATAATGATTTCCTATTGGGGTATTCGGCAAATATGCACATAAGCAAAAGTTGTTTATTTTGTTAATTAGAGAAATTAGTCTCAACACTTCTTTTCAATATGGAACTACTAGGTACCGTCACCTGAAAAAATGCATTCAAATGTATGTGCAATATTTTCTCCTTAATAATTCAAAATCAATGCCTAATGCACAGGAGACGGGAAATATGACAATATGCAGGACATGTGAAGTCTTACATAAAAAAATAATTTAATTATTAACAAATGCCAACAACGGGTATTAACCCCTAAAAACACTGGGACGGTTAAATGTCAAAATATTGTGCAAAGAAATTAAAAAAAAAACGGAAAAAAAATTTTATTATTAACAAATGAATTCCCGAGCGAAGCCGGGTATCTGAGCTAGTATATATATATATTTTAATATATATATATATATAAAAATTTTGAACGGATCTCAATTTCGTCATCTCCTGGGTAGGATCGATGAAAATTTGAAGAAATATTTCGAAAATCGTGTCATGAGTTAGACCTAAATATTTGCTTTTTTTCCCTTTAGGAAAATCTGCTAATACCAGAAATGAGTAGTGCATTGCTCAGAATTTACGGCCTATATAACATTTACAGTGTTAATTAAAAATATCAAGAGCTAAGTACATCTATTAGTGTAGTTTATTTTAGGAACAGTAGCTGAGTACTAAATTGCCTTGCTAACTACTTGTAAAGTTCACCTATCTCTCACTAAAAAAAAATAGGAAAATAAATAAATAAAGTTATTAACAAGGCCAACGAGCTTACATCAAGTTAATCTTTAATTCTCTTTTTATGACTCAACAAGATATAATGGCTTTAAGAAGGTCATCTCTCCTTTCACAAGTCTCGGCTGCGAGTCACAAGACAAGGGTTATACACTCAACAGCTGTTTACATTTTGATGAGGAAAACTAGTTGGCATAAGCTACGCTCAGCAGACACGGCCTTGATGATTATTTATATCATATTGTGGGAGAAAATAACTATTGCTCTTTCTTATCAGAGTCCTTATAAAAGGGAAATGACATTTTAACTCATGAAACGATCTTCGGAATAAAAATGTTGTTTTCCGATGTAAAATGATCCCACCAAGGAAATGAGGTCCACGAGGTCCACTCTAAATATATATATATATATAGATATATATATATATATAATTGTAACCTCTGTCTGTACATTGATTTTTTTTTTGCGAAATTTCACGATAACTTTTCGTTTCACATGTCATAGACACCATGACTGCATTTTGTTTCTTTCGTGTATGTTTGTTTGTTTGTTTGTTACCTTTTCACGCATAAACGACTGAACCGAATTTTATGAAACTTGGTATGTATATTACTACTAGCCCAACTTAGACTTTAGGCTATATTAATATTCTCTGAGACCAACAGGAGTGGGGGTTATAGGGGAGGCCAGAAATAAAAAATAGCAAT
Organism: Riptortus pedestris; assembly: GCA_019009955.1. Lineage (NCBI taxonomy): Eukaryota > Metazoa > Arthropoda > Insecta > Hemiptera > Alydidae > Riptortus > Riptortus pedestris. The sequence goes on from CM032232.1 coordinate 10,303,790, forward strand.
ATTTCGTTTCCTATTGGTTTTTCGGCAAATACGCACATAACAAAAGTTGTTTATTTTGTTTTTAGAGTAACTTTTGTCATATACACTTTCGTCATACACCGAAGTATAAATGTGTTATACGCTAAAAACTATAGCGGGAGTCCACAATTTTATTTGGCACAAAAGACTGAACCGGACTATACCAAACTCGGTATGTGAGTTAGCACTAACTTCTTCTTTATAATACGCCATACTAACATTTCTAGGGACGGGCAGGAGTGGGGGTTGTAAGGGAGGCCTGAAATTAAAAATAGCGATATTTCGTTTCCTATTGGTTTTTCGGCAAATATGCATATAACAAAAGTTGTTTATTTTGTTATTTAGAGTAACTTTTGATAAACACTTCTTTTCAATATGAACTACCAGGTACCTCACCTGAAAAAATTAATTCAAATGTATGTCATTATTTTCTCCTTAATAATTCAAATCTATGCATAATGCACAGAAGATGGGAAATATGACAATATGCAGGACAGTGAAGTCTTACATAAAAAAATAATTTTATCATTAACAAATGCCAACAACGGGTATTAACCCTAAACACTGGAAAGGGTAAATGTCAAAATACTGTGCGAAATAATGCCTTGACAAAAATATACCATCACCATTCAGCCTCAAATGAATTCCCGGGCGAAGTGGGGGTTGTAAGGGAGTATATATATATATATATATATATATATTTATATATATATATATATATATATATATTGTTAGGTTTATTACAAAACATTTTATGTAGAACTAAAGATCAAGTTCAATAATGGCTGATCCGACCAGTGGAAGGGGTTTAAAGGGGAATTTCGGAAATCTCCGATATTATGGAGCAGTTCGAAAAATTGTATAGAAACAATCTTATTGCAAATGTATTTATTTTATTTATTGCTTACAAGGATTTTCCTTATAGCAAGGAGTTGGCCTTATATAATGAGGTTAGTTTTCTATGTTAGTTAGCTTGTATATAAACATATTTTTACAAACTAGAATTGAGAATAACTGACAAGAATTTACTAATAGATAGGTACAACAGAACTAAATAAACAAAACAACAACTAAGAGAAGAAGAGAAATTTAATAATGATAACTCAGATAAGATTCCCGAAGTTTTAAACTATTTCTTAAATATTTAAAAATGTTAATATATACTTCTCTAGTTGCACTATTTAGAATATTATAAAGTTGTGAATTATCAGTTGGCTATTTGATGAATGGTAAATACTGTTCTCTGAAAGGGGAGTAAATAGGACATTGAATTCATATTAATAAATATTGCAAATTTAATGTTCTGTAAATGTTGTTAAGCACGTTTTTAGCAGATTTTCCTCGAAAACTCAGCGAAACTTAAATACTAAATATTGTTTTCAAGAGATCTTTAATATATGAGATAGGCACAAACAAATATGTTCTGGTGATCCCCCTCCCCAGTCTTAAGTTCTTGGACTATTAAAATTTGATTGATTGAATTAAAAATTATTCTATTTCATTACCAATTACAACACTAGATATAGTAAATACCTTTCAATTAAAATTAATATATTATATTGTAATATATTTCAGTAATTATTTTTCTTTCCGTTGTGAGGTAGGCCTATATATATTTTAAACACTTCCCGTTGGAAGGTTTCGTATTGTAGTTTGTATTTATTCACTTAATATTGACAGTGCAGTTGTGTTGCCCGTATGCAGATTTATTATTATTTATTATGAAGCATTTTATTTGAATGAATTGACAGTATCAAATATTGTTCTCGTTGAACTTTTACGTTTTGAGATAAATGTAAATGCGTGACACTTGTGGGAAATCTGCTTAGTTAACGGACTTTTAAGCTTTTCAAATGAGTACATTTAAAAATTCAGAAGGGCTTTCATAGTCGATGTTATAGCATGCATATAATATGCAGCATACTTTCAGAATTAAGAACCAACTCTTTTAGCAGATTTCCTTAAGGGAAATCAGCTATTGAGGTCGTACTCATGACGCGATTTTTGAAATATTTCTTCAAATGTCCATCGATCCTACCCAGGAGATGACGAAAATGAGGTCCGAACAAAATTATATATATATATATATATATATATATATATATATATATATATATATATATATATGTCTGTTAACGCTCTAGCGGTCGCAATTTTGGTTTGATCATAACGGAACTCGATATTTAACCGTTTTATGTAAAAAGACACATCAAGTTCGTTAATGGCTGAAATCGGACCAGAGGGAGGGGTGGTTTAGAGGGGGGATTTTCGAAAATTCGAAATATCTCCGTTATTATGCATCGGATCGAAATATTATATAGAACCAATCTTATTGCAAATTAAATTTACTTATAAATATTGTTATATACATGTATTCTCTATCTTGAATATTAACCGAGATATTTGTATTTTTATGAAGTTTGTGGTCGGGTACAGTTCGTATTAGGTCGGCCATTTCCGTCATTTCTCGGCTCAGGTGGAAGCTTCTTCTAAGCTTACCTGTCGTTTCTAACCTTACCTAACCTTCCTTACTTTGTGAGATTTATGCAAATACGTTCTGTTCTTCCGCCCCCCCCCTTCTTTAGTTCTTGAACTACTAACATTTGAGTTATTAAAGTATAAATTATTCTTACAATTCAGAAGCCGTTTCAGTTGGGAATTTATTTTAATTAACTGAATGATTTCTCATTACCGTTTGTATTTAATCATGGTGGTGTTGTGTTACCAGTATGGAGAATTCTCTATTGTAAAACTTCGCATGGAAAATCTGTTTAGTTTACGCAGACTTTTTAATCTTAAAGCTTAAACATTAGTGATACGAATAGAGGGTCTTAGCGTTTACATTTCGAAATCTTCTGAGTGAATGTCTATTGCTCAATCGATGCTAGAAAAGGGTGGCAACCTGTAGTAAACACGTTCCAATCACATTTAGTCGATGTAACAGGAGCTGAGTAAGACGGGGTTGTAGTAATGAATGAAACCTCACTACAATATCGACTCACTCCACAATACTCAAAGTGTAAGTGAGTAAAACTTTCTCATTCCGGCTGAGTGCCTGCTCAAATCAATTAATCTAATTGGCTCTCGAGAAGTTATCACGTTGCGTTTCAAGTATCCCTGTTTCAGTAGTATGCTCTTATTCACACCTTTTTAGCAGATTTCCCTCATGAGAGATAAGCTATTAAGGTCGTACTCATGAAGCGATTTTTGGAACTTTTCTTCAAATGTTTATCGATTCTACCTAGTAGATGACGAAAATGTGGTCCGATAAAAAGTATGTATATTTACTTGTCTGTTACCGCTATAATCAAAATTCTTGTTTGAGCTTATCCAAGCTCTAGTTATAAGCGTATCATAAAAAAGTCCGTCACGCAGGGGCTGCGTAAACTAAGCAGATTTCCCATGTGAAGTTTAGTAATAGATAAATCTATATACTGGTAACACAACACCACCGTGAACAAACGGAAATAAGAAATGGTCCATCCAATTTCAATAACCTGCCGACAGGAAGCGTTAGGTTATAATTGTAAACAAACGGGTCTACCCTCCTCACACCGGAAAGAAAAACTATTACTGAAATATATCTGAATATGACATATTAATTTTATTGAGAACTATTTACTATATCTAGTACTGTAATTAATAATGAGTCAGAATAATTGTTATCCCTATCAATCAAATTTTGGTAGTCGAAAACCTTAAGACGGGGGGGGGGGTTGCCAGGACATATTTGCATGTATCTCGTATAATAAAGGGCTCTTGAATACAATTTTTGGTATTTAAACTTGGAATAATGTGATTTATTATGTAGCAGAGTATTGCTTATGTAACATGAGTAGAAGTGGCGGTTTGCTGATGGCTGAAAACAGAAAAATGCCAATATCTCGGTTAATATTCAAGATAGTGAATTAATGTATATAACAATATTTATAGTAAATTTAATTTCCAATAAGATTTGTTCTATACAAGTTTTCGATCCGACCTACAGTAACGGAGATATTTCGAATTTTCGAAAATCCTCCCCTCTAAACCCCCCCCCTCCCCCTGGACCGATTTCAGCCGTTAACGAACTTAATCTTTCTTTTTACATAAAACGACTAAATATGGAGTTTGGTAACGATTAAACAATAATTGCGAACGCTAGAGCGGTGACAGAAAAATCTATATATATATATATAAATATCTATATATATACAGTTTTGAACGGACCTCATTTTCGTCATCTCCTGGGTATGATCGATGGTCATTTGAAGAAAAATTTCGAAAATCTCGTCATGAGTACAACCTCAATAGCTGATTTCCTTTTAGGGAAATCTGCTAAAACTAAAGGTTAATTTTGTTATTGGCTGAAACCGAACCACTGAGAGGGAGGGTTTAGAGGGGAGAATTTTGGTAAAATTCGAGATATCTCTAATATTATACGTTGGATATCAAAATTATATAGAACCAATCGTATTGTAAATAAAATGTGCTGTAAATATTGTTATATAAATTTATTCAGTATCTTTAATATTACCGGAGATATTTGCATTATTTACTTTTCAACCTCCAGTTTACCGCAACTTCTACTCATGTCACATAAAATAAGGGAAATCTGCTAAAACACTGTTATATAATAAAACTATTTATTGAAACTTTAAATTCCAAATATTGTTTTCAAGAGACCTTTATTAAACGAGATGCATGCAAATACGTTATGTAGATCCCCACCCCCGGCTTTTTTTCTTGGATTACTAAAATTAGAGTGATTGAAATAAAATTGCTACTGATTCATTATAAATTTCAGTATTAGATATAGTAATTAGTTTTCAATAAAATTAATATATGTCATATTCAGATATATTTAAGTATTTGTTTTTTCCTTTCAAGAATATTTCTATCTATCCAGTCAGCTCTGGACCTGGTTGTTTACAAATCAGACGCTCTTCGTTGTTGAGGTTATTTAATGTAAATTGAAGGGTTTGCTGCAAAAAGGAGGTAGCTCCAATTTTTCCAGTTTTTGGGAAACCAAAAAAAAAACGTTTAAAAAAATTCAAATTTTAAGTTATGTAAAAATATTTTTGTTGCTTACTTTCAATTATGGTGTTTACATATTAGAATTGTATTTTCATTAAAAAAAATATCATCCAAATGTTGGTGGTACGTGGATAATCCTTGGAGCTACCTCTTTTATGCCCAAAAGAATGGAATAAGAGGAATTTAGGAATATGTTATGTCTTGGAAAAAGGTGTAAAAATAAATAGAATGTACTATTATTATGTATTTTTTATTCAAAGAAAAATGAAAATAAAGTACAGCAAAATTATTGGTTTTATAAACAGAAAATAACATCATTATAACGAATAACATAAAATACGAAAATAACATCATTATAACGAAAATAACATCATAACGATTGAAAGCCGTTATTTGGGGCCAAATAAGAGTTTTTTTTTGGCACATGAAAGTGTTTATAATTCCCTACAGTTATGGGATGGAGCTACCTCCTTTTTGCAGCAAACCCTTCAATTTCTTTTCAAACGGTCGCAATTTGATTCGATCTTAACCAAACTCGAAATGTAAGCGTTTCATGCAAATCTAAATATCAAGTTCGTAAACGGCTGAAATCAGACCAGCGCGAGAGGGGGTTTAAGGGGGAGGAATTTAAACAAATTCGACGTATCTCAGTTATTGTAAGTCAGATCGAAATATTGTAAATATATTTATAGCTCTGTTAGATGTGTTGAAGCGTTCGCCTTAATCTCACAAGGTAAACCAAGTGAGGCGAGTTCGATTCTCTGCTGGGCATTCGGAATTTCTTTAGTGGCGCCCTCATTAATTAAAATCCTTAGTCCCACCCTGGATAGTACAGGGTAACCTGGTAACCTGTAGATAACCCGTCTCAATTAGCCATAGTAGCGCAAAGTGTTCGTTAATAAATAACATTGACTGAAAGATTTCTAGTTATCATTTGTATTTTTTCACTTAATATTTTCACTGTGGTGTTAAGTGTTACAAGTATATAGTTTTATCTATGGTAAAACATCACGTGAGAATTCTGATTAGTTTAGTTCTGCAGACCCTGAGCGACGGACTTTTAAATATGCAAGAATAGTGGCAATATGTTCGATACTCACAAGTAAGTAGTCGGTTCAATTCATGTGGATATACATATACTTATAAATAGAATGGAATGGACATTTCCGTTCTAGAATAGTAATAAAGGTCATTTGTAGTTGTGACTAGCCTTCTACTTGCCTCGTCCTTACTACATAATTTATCAAGGTTCATTGCATTCTTCCATCCGCCATCTTCTCTTGCTGTATTCATGTAAATACATGCTTTTTAGATGAGAAGGTAAAGTGTAAAGTCGTGAATCTTTCAGAGCGTTGGATCAAAAACTTAGATAGGCAATAAGATCTGTAGGTAGTTGGGCAGAAGACAGCTGTAGATGTGGAGTGTGTTGTGAGGCAACACAACAAGGCGTGCTGTCAACCTTGAGGCTAGTCAAAGGACGGCAAGTGATTGACCTCTATATTGGAGATTACAGGCCATTCATCTTCCCTCAACCAGACCGTCCATCTTCATAGCACAGATAGCGAGGTCCTTGGGACGACTTACTGCACGTGTGACGGTTCAAGTCATTGGGAAGAGGTCTGGTCATAAGTGACGGCTCTTATCACTAGGAAGAGTCCTGCACATAAGTGACGGCTCCATCATTGGTAGAACCTGCCTGTAAGTGACGGCTCTTATCATTAGGAAGAGTCCTGCACATAAGTGACGGCTCTTATCATTAGGAAGAGTCCTGCACATAAGTGACGGCTGGATCATTGGTAGAACCTGCCCTGTAAGTGACTGGCTCTTATCATTAGGAAGAGTCCTGCCCATCAGTGACGGCTTCGGATCACTAGGAAGAGTCCTGCACATAAGTGACGGCTCCATCATTGGTAGAACCTGCCTGTAAGTGACGGCTCTTATCATTAGGAAGAGTCCTGCACATAAGTGACGGCTCCCATCATTGGTAGAACCTGCCTGTAAGTGACGGCTCTTATCATTAGGAAGAGTCCTGCACATAAGTGACGGCTTCTGTCACAGGGAAGAGTCCTGCTCATATGTGACGGCTTCTGTCACAGGGAAGAGTCTTGCACATAAGTGACGGCTCCCATTATTGGGAGAACCTCCATGTAAGTGACGGCTTCTGTCACTGGGATGAGTCCTGCACATAAGTGACGGCTTCTGTCACAGGGAAGAGTCCTGCTCATATGTGACGGCTCCCATTATTGGGAGAACCTCCATGTAAGTGACGGCTTCTGTCACTAAGATGAGTCCAGCACATAAGTGACGGGTTCTGTCACAGGGAAGAGTCCATCACTTAAGTAACGGCTCCCATCATTGGACAAATATATATAATTTTTATCGGACCTCATTTCCGTCATCTGAGTAGGATCGATGGAATTTAAAGAAATGTTTCAAAAATCGTACGACGCAACCGTGATTAAGGGAATCTGCTGAAATTGGTAACACATTTTAATGTGTTGGCTTAAGTATATTGGTACCTGGTCAACCTTATAAGAGACTTTAGTTTATAAGTGGATGGCTTGTTAAGTGCTAGCTACTGTAGATGATATTCTATTGTATGTAGTTTGGTATTGGTTTCATCTTCCCTGAGGGTCTTATACTGCTTCCTACCTCCTATCCTTAAGTCAAGTGTGTAATTCTAATCTCTGTCGGATATTCGATTCCCTTCTGGGGGTTCCATATTCTTTAACCACTCCTTAACCATATCATTGGCCAGTGAGTAGTACGCTTGTGACTTGTTACGTTTAATTTGGTTTTAAAATTGTTTTAGAAGAATAACTACTTGCCAAATATTCGTCGATCCTACCGAGGAGATGACGAAAATGAGGTCCGTTCAAAATCTATATATATATATGTCTGCCTACGCGCTAGTGCTAGTAATTTTCGTTTGATCGTTACCAAACTCCACATTTAAACGTTTTATGCGAAACGAAAAAAAATCTGCATTATTATGAGTCGAATCAATTGTGTGTCATACCAACACATAGGAAATCTGCTTAATTTACTAACTCTTTTAATTTAACCTTTTTATTATATAATGAATTGATATTAAATGATTTTAATGAATTCCAATTTTTTTTTTTTCTAGGTCTGTGTTTCATCTTATTACTAACCTTGAGCTGGTGTGAGTATGTTTTATTATTTTATCATAAGTGTGCATCATATGATATTGTCAAAAAACTGAAAACAATTCCACCGAGTTTATTTTACACAGGAACACTTTATTTCATAGATTTCATCCCCTCCCCACTGTCACATGTTAAGAAATCTATTTATTTTGTGTATTTTAAGCCAAGTTAGTGTAATCTACATGGAATAGTTATTTAAAGGTGCTTATCAAGCCGTCATGAGACTAAAGACATCTTCAGAACCTTTTAAAGATTGAAATTTATTTTTAATATCTGTTACTACCTCTAACGTCATTGATTAACAGGAATTTGAAACAAATCTATTCTCTCGCTTTTAACACTTATATCAATTCTCTAGCTTAACTAAATATGTAACTGATAAATATATAATGTGTCAAGGTACGTACGTACATGCATGACTTAAAAGCAATTAGTTTTAGAATGTTGAACTTTCATATTTACGACTGTTTTAGCATCTAACGTTTTCCTTCCGCATTGATCGAAATCGACTAGAGGTTTTCGGCCTTGAGTAAATTCCCATTTATTCTTGTCATATTAACATTTTATTTGGTTCTGATTTACGTGATGCACGTGTGGAATCTGCTGAATCAATGCAGCCCCTGCGTGAGGGAATGTTTTTAGCAGATTTCTCTTAAGGGAAATCAGCTATTGAGGTTTTACTCATGACGGAATTTTCGACATTTTTCTTCAAATGTCCATCGATCCTACCTAGTAGATGACGAAAATGAGATCCGTTCAAAACTGTATATATATATATATATATATATATATATATATATATATATATATATATATATATATATATATATTTGCCTGTTACCGCTCTAGCGGTCGCAATTTTTGTTTGATCGTTACCAAACTCGATAGTTAGTCGTTTTATGTAAAAAGAAAGATCAAGTTCGTTAACGGCTGAAATCTGACCAGTGGGAGGGTTTAGAGGAAGAATTTTCTAAAATTTGAAATATTTCCTTTACTATACGTCGGATCGACAATTGTATAGAATCAATCTTATTGAAAATTGGATTTACTATAAATATTGTAATATACATTTATTCTCTATCTTGCATATTAACCGAGATATTTGCAATTATATGAAATCGCGCCGAGGTTAATTAGATGTGATACGATGAAGCGAGGGGCAAGAGGCGTGGCCGGGAGGGAGAGGCGATGGAGGGTGACAGAGGGGGAGGGGGTGGGGGCGAGGGAAAGGGGAGGGGAGAAGAGGGAGTGAGGAGGGAAATCGGGAGAGGAGAGGGAGAGAGGGGGTGGGGAGACGAGAGAGGAGAGAGATGAGGGTGAGACGAGACCGAGTGACAGAGAAGAGAGTGACTGCAGATGTCGGGACCGAGAGAGAGAGAAGTAGAGAGACGAGAGAGTGATAGGGCACTAGGGTTCGTGGAGTCATAGGCGTCGACAGATATAGAGACGAGAGAGAGAGAGAGAGGGAGAGACACGAGGGAGAGGGAGGGAGGGAGAGGAAGAGAGAGAGAGATGAGAGGACGCTGAGAGAGAGAACGAGAGAGAGAGGAGAGACTCGATGGGGACGAAGAGCCGAGGCGTGGTGAGAGAGGAGAGAGAGAGATACGAAAGAGAGATGAGACAGAGAGCGGAGAGGAGGAGAGAGAGAGAGACCGAGAAGAGTATGAGATGACGGACGAGAGAGAATTCTACTGTGGAAGAGGAGAGCGAGAGAGAGAGAGAGGAGACCGAGGCCCATGAGACGGTGAGCGAATGAGAGACGCCGATGAACGGTTTAGAGAGAGATCGAGAGGAGGAGAGTAGGAGTAGGAGAGAAACGGGAGAGAGAGAGGGAGAGGGGAGAGGGAGAGGGAAGAGGGCAGAGGGGAGGGGGAGAGGGGAAGTTGAGGAGAGCTGGGCGAGGGAGAGGGAGGGAGGAGGGGACCCCGAGGGAGGGAGGGAGAGTGAGAGGGATAGGGAGAGAGGAGAGTAGGGAGAAGAGGGAGAGGTGGAGAGGAGAGGGCTGGAAGAGGGGCGGAGGGGGAGGGGGCGACCGTGCGGAGGGGGAGGTGGCAGTGGTCGGCGATAGGGGGAGGGCTCGCGAGGGGTACGGGGGTTAGGAGTGGAGGGGGAGGGGGAGGGGGAGGGGGAGGAGGGGGAGTGGGAAGGGGGAAGAGAGGGCAGAGGGCGAGAGGGGGAAGAGGGAGAGATGGAGAGAGGGACGAGAGGGAAGAGGGAGAGAGGTGAAGACGAGGGAGGCAGAGGGAGAGGGAGAGGAGGGAGAGAGGGATTGAGGAAGAGAGGGGTGAGAGGGAGAGAGGGAGAGCGTGGCGAGGGAGAGCAGCGGGAGAGAGGGACGGGTGAGGGAGGGGGAGAGGGATGAGAGAGGGCGAGGAATGAGAGGGAGAGAGGGAGCAGGTGGAGAGGGGGAGAGAGGGAATGAGAGGGAGAGAGAGTGGACGGAAGAGGAGAGAGAGAGGAAGGGAGAGAGGGAGAGAGGCGCGTGAGAGGGAGAGCGGGAGCGAGGGATTGAGAGGGGAGATGGGTAGGAGGGAGTAGAGGGAGAGAGGGAGGAGAGGTGAGAGAGAGAGAGGGAGAGACTGACTAGGACCGAGAGAGGGAGAGGGAGAGAGGCAGTAGAGAGGCTGTAATGAGAGGGAGAGAGAGTAGGGAGAAGGAGAGAGGGAATGAGAGGCGAGAGAGCGCGAGAGAAGAGGGAGAGAGGGAGGAGAGAGGAGAGAGGGATGAGAGGGGAGACGAGGACGAGAGGGAGAGAGGGAGGAGAGGGAGAGGAGAGAGGGAGAGAGGTGAATGAGTGGGAGGATGAGAGGGACGAGAGGAGAGAGAGGGAGAGGATAGAGGAGAGGGAGAGATGGGGAGAGATGAGAGGGAGCGACGGCGAGAGAGGGGGACGAGGGGGACGGAAGAGAAGACCGGGGCGGGGGGATGATGAGGGGGAGAAGGGAGGGAGAGGGAGAGGGAGAGAGGAGAGGGAGAGGGAGAGGAGATGAGGGAGCGAGAGGGAGACGAGTGAGAGTGAGAGAGAGAGGAACGTGAGATAAAAGAATCGACTGGGAGACGGCAGAGACGATGACGCTGAGAGAGATGAGTGAGAGAGATGAGAGATGTTGGTTTTTTTATGCCCGAGACACGGAAAGTAAGCGCCCCCGTTTCTGGGTATCGGCGGCTTAACTAGTTCGTACTCCACTACAAGGGGTGCAACAGGTAGATGGCATTGATTCGTTTGAAATTGTCGTAAAAGCCGCTTGTTCCTTTTTAATGTGAACACGTTCTCGGTCGCCGCCTTTAAATCATTCACTTAACACTTGTCCTCGGCTCCTATTAATAGCACATCGCCCCTGCTATTTTTAACGGCCTCGTTATTTAATTTAACCAACACGCTTCGAACTCCCATCCTCTGTCAGAACAGAGCTGTGATTATCCGTCCCATCGCTCTTTACAATTGTATATTATGGGCCTTCTTTGAGTGTTTTTTTAGTATCAGCACATATCCTTTAAGGGAAATCAATGCCTATTGAAGGATTGTACTCATCGACGCGACTTTCTGAAAAAATGATCCTGGAAACGTTCCACTCGATAATACCTCTCCTCCTGTCCTCGTCATTGAAAAAATATAAGTCCGTGATGGCAAATGGGCTTTGCCGTAAACTAAGCAGATTTTCCCACATGGAAGTTTTTTTGCAATGAGAGAAATTTCAGAATAGAGAGTCTAAACAGTTACGGGAAGGGCCCAAACTAAGCATCATGACGGAAACTCGGACGACTAGACCCGAAGTTAGACCAAGTATTCATCTCAGAAGCTGAACTGGAAATCAGAAAAAATTGCAAAATCATCTCGGTTAATATTCAGGTTACAGGAAATAAATGTATTATAACATTATTTATTAGTAAATTTAAACTTTGCAATAATATTGATTCTAAATATATTTTCCATCCGACGTATAGTAACGGAGATATTTCGAAATTTAAAAAATCCTCCCCTCTACAAAAACGCCCTCTAAACCCGTAAAACCCAAAAACCCCAAACACCCCAAAAAACCCAAACCTCAAACCCCCCCTCTACCCCACCACTGGTCCGATTTCAGCCGTTAAACCGGAACTTGATCTCTCATTTTTGCATTCAAAACGTTTAAATAATTGAGTTTGGATAACGAGATCTCAAACGAAAAATTGCGAGACCGCCCTACGTAGAGCGGTTAACAGACAGAATATATATATATATATATATATATATATATATATATATATATATATATACGTGTATATATACGTATATATATATATAATTTTGAACGGACCTCATTTTCGTCATCTCCTGACTCGGATCGATGTACATTTGAAGAAATTTTTTGAAACTCGCGTAATGAGTACGACGTCAATAGCAGATTTCCCATAAGGGAAATCTGCTAATAGGGGTCGTTCAATATTATATATATATTGATGGTCTATAACACATATATGGTTATACACATTGTTCGTAACTCGAGCCTTAAGCGAGTCATTCAAGCTTTCTTGATTTCAGCTTTCAGTAATCCCTCCCCTGCCTTCTACTCATCTTGTTTTTCCCCCATAGAGATTGGGAATTTGTGGTGTGATTAGGTCACAAGTGTGTGGCCTTTATTTACAGCACGAGCTAAATCTGCTTACTTTACGCAGCTCCTGCATGACGAACGTATACCAAACGTAATGTTCTATAAATGTTCTTATGTACGTTTTTTTCACTATCTTGATTATTAACCGAGATATTATTTATTTATTTATTTATTTATGGACATCACATCAAAGGTGATTTGCCCTTTCAAAAATTGCACAATAACAAAACAAAAAGTAACAAATTGTTAAATACAGAACAATAAAGTTAACAATAGATAACAAGAAGTAACCAATAAGTAACAATAAGGAAATACCAGAAAAAAAAACAATTGACAAATAAACAAAACGTGAAGATAGATAAACATTTTATATGTAAACATTTAAAAAAAATATATATAAATAAAAATTAGTGATGAGTATAGTTGGTTGGTATGATCAATAGGGACATTAAATGGCCTGAAAATGATAACTTTTTTTTCTAATAATTTGACGTAGTTTTTTTTTTTTTTTTTTTTTTTTTTTTTTTTTTTCGTTCAGGGATATAAAACATTATACATGTGTACAAAAAGCATCTAAAAAACCATGTCGGTATGTGTGCTAGTACTAAATATTTTATTCATTAGTATTTATAGTTTTTTTTTTTAGGTGTGTGTCCGCAAATTTTAAGCGATTCCGCACAGTACATTTTTTCTTGTAATGAATGTCTAAAATATGTAGAGGTAAAGCCACCTATATATCAAAAACCAATAAAAAAAAAAAAAAGAGTTTACGCTAAAATCTACACAGAGGGTAGATAAAAATAACGGTAATTGTTAATTTTTCTTCCAAGTGGATATTATTGCAGTCCTATTTCATTTATTATTATATTATTTAAATGTTATATAATTCTTGTAGCGTTGTAAATGCACTGCTGTGTTCTTTGAGGTGTTTCATGACTTTCTGTAATGTATGGGCTGCCCTGTCGTCTGTAGTAGCTAGTTCAGATAGGTTCCGGTGGGTAAGTTTCTTGTCTAGTTATTAGTCTGCGCATGTCTGTAAAGTTCAGTGTCTTGATAGTCCCGTTGTCGTTATTCATTGCCAAGGAGTGCTACATAATGGTGGTTCAGGGTCCTAAGTCATGAGGTGTCCGTGTGTTATTTTTTTCCGTGAATGGAGCCGATGCCTCAAACGAGCAAGGACTACGTCTTCACTTCAAGTATCCTGATTACTGGACAGCCATTCACGAATAGTGTTTTTTATTTCTCGTAGTTTTGTGTCTGTCAGATGCCATTCCGCTCCCCACCGAGATATTAGCATTCTTTGGATTACAGCCTTCAGTAAACCCCCACTTCTACTTATGTCATATCAACAATAAGCTGCTTTATTGTGAAGTACTTTATTTGAGGCCTAGCTATCAAATGTTCTTCTCATTGAACATTTACGTTTTGAGATAAATTCAAATAGGTAACGCACGTGGGATATCTGCTTAGTTAACGCAGCCCTGACGTGACGGACTTTATAGTTTTCAGCCTTCAGTAAACCCCCGCCTCTACTATTTGGCATATTAGCAATAAGCTTTTATATTAGGTACCACAGTATTCCAACCACATTATATTAAATATTGTTTCCATTGAACGTTTACTGCGTGAGATACGTGTAAATATGTAGTGTCATAATTACGATTTTAAGTATTTAATCCCAATATAATTATTTGTCCTACACCGTACTCGATATTTAACTGTTTCATTTAACATTAAAGATTAATGACTGATGGCTGACATCGAACCAGGAATAGGGGGGGGGGTTACAGAGGGGATTATTTTGTAAATTCAAAATATCGGCGTTATTTTGAGTGGTATCGCAAAATATTATAGTACCAATCTTGTTAAGCTATTGTTATTCTTCCATGTTTGTTATATACATTTGTTCATAACTCAAATATTAAGCGAGTAATTTGCACTCTCCTTTTTTAGCCGTCATTAACCCCCAGATCTCTTTTATTCATCGTTTTTTTTTTTTTTCTTCATAGAAATAGAGAATGAGATGTCAAGTGTCGTATATCAGCACGTGGGAAATCTGGTTAGTTTATGCAGCCCCTGGGTGACGACTTTTTTTAAATATTATAGCAAAGTTTTCGTACCCTGCAGTATTCGAAAACCGATCTTGTGGCCAACTCCTTACTAGAATTTGGCTAAACAGATACTACTCTGCCTTGAAAATATTATTGACATGAAGCCTGACGTGAATCTCAAATAAGTTAGGCAGCCATAAAGCATTGTGTTTTTGTTGCCATATGACTATAGATATTTTGTAGTTAAGGCTTACTCAGCTTCCCCGAACCCTTCTCGTCAGTTCGCCACAACCAATCCTCTTCGTGAATAAATTGATAAGTCCTTACCGGATTCATCCCACACACTTCCTGTCCAATGATTCACTCTATAGTCCTTCAAGCACCTTCTAAGGCGACGTCTTTCTCATATAAATTAGTACCTGGTAGGTTTGTCTTTTGGCTGGCTTTCTTACCAAAATATTATTAGGAATCTTTTATTTTACACATTTGTTGTAATGCAAAATGATTTAATTTTACTGGATATGTCTGGAGATATTAGTTTTGAAATATCATAGCATTTATAACTAGGATACTAAATATGTATATTTTTTTTCTTTCTTATTTCTTTCATAAAAAAAACTTTATTAATGCTGGCTGTATTTCTAGATTTATTTCCGGTTAATTTAGTGATAGAGAACACATTCCACTGCCGTCCTCCTCGGCACTTGGTTTGTAGCATTCCAAACATATTCCTAACTTCAGTATTAACTGAGTCATATGTGTTTCTGCTTTTTAAGCCTTTAACAATACCTAAATCCTTACTATTCTGGCTTGGAGCAACTATTTCACTGCTGTGTATCTTAAATTTCAAGGATGTTTAGCACAGTGTTCCTTTGGGGAAACTTCGAGTATAGGATATGAGAATTCGTCTTCTTTGTGCCATTCCAACTTGTGGGACTTTTTAAAATAAATTTCCCTTAAGATTTTTCTATTTTTAGTATTAACGGAGCTTTCTCTACTCCTACTCATGTCATTGTAGCAATTAGCAGTTATATCAAGAACCGCTTAAATACCGAATATTCTTCTTAATGGACTTTTACATTGTGAGATAAATGCAAATACGTTGTGTTTTTATCGTCATCAATCAAGATTTAAAGGTAAAAGAAATAGTTATTTATTATTTAAGTGACGAAAGTAGATCATTTTACAACTCGAGTGAAACGTTTACACACACGAGCGAAGCGAATGTGGTAATTTCACGAGAGTTGTAAATTCTACTTTCGTCACGAGTGTAATATTAATTTTTTTCTGTAATCGTGTAATATATGATCAGATCTAACCAGAATATGAACAAAATTAGGATGTGAACATTATGGTATGTTGTTGTGTGTGAAGCATGGTTGTGACAGGTTATAAGCATAGTTATAAAACAACTAGTGATGATTGTGAAGTAGTGCAGTTATAAACAAGTGCAGGTTATAAACAAGGAAGGTAATTATTATTATATTTAAATTTTAAAATATATTGATTATTTCCACCAATAATTCATTCACAATTCAATTTATTTTGTTAAAATAAATTCTTACAATGTTAAGAAACATTTAAAGGTATTTAATTTCCAACTTCAAATTATTTTTTAATTTATACTTCTTACTAATTAAGAAGGCAATTCACTTTCTTCACTCTATTGCAAAATGTTTCACTTTCTTCACTCATTTCAGTTTAGTAATGTTACCATTATTCAACGATTACAGAAAAAATATATTTTTATTAGTTTTATAAACATTCTCTCTTGCTCATTAAACACTTGAAAAGAAAATATTAGGTAATCGCTGAAATGGGGGGTGGAATAGGGGTGGGGGTTTAGAAGAGGGAATTTTGAAAATCCTCGTTTTGCAAAATGCTATGTAAAATAAAGCTATTGTTCTATGCATCTTTCGTATCTCGAGCATTGACCGATTTTTTGTACTTTCTTGTTTTCAGCCCCAAGAAACCCTTTTATTCATCGTTTTTTATTTTATTTTTTTTTTACTTACGTACAAATATGAGAGTGAGATCATGAGCATATTAAAGCAGCTCGTGAGAAATCTGCTTATATTACGAAGCCCCTGCGTGATTGAATTTTTTACTGTAAATCCCAAGTAGTGGGAATACGTTAGAAGCCATTTTAATTAATTTTCCCAAATTACATAAAAATTCTCCAACATTCTAAGAGGAACCGTTTTTCTTGTAGTCTTATACGACACACAGAAAGAAGTTGGGCACCTTCTAAAAGTCTCTCACACTTTCGCGGCAGTTAGTAGGTGAGTCTGAGGCATAAAAAAATTTGGAGCATTTCCTGAAGGCGAAACGTGAGAAAGAATTTCTTGCATCTCCGGTCGCTGAATCTTACTTACTCTACTAGTATCCATTTGGTGAAGATGGGTGGCTGAAATTGAAGTGAATGTACTTTTATTGGTTCGACCGACTTTTTATAAATGATAGTTTATAGATATAACGCACGCGCGCGTGTGTGGGTGTGTGAGAGAGAGAGAGTGGAGGTGAGGTAGGAGAAGGGAGAGAGGGAGAGAGAGGGAGGGAGGGAGAGGGAGAGAGAGAGAGGGAGAGAGAGAGAGAGAGAGAGTAGAGAGAGAGAGAGAGAGGAGAGAGAGGAGAGGGAGAGGGAGAGGAGAGAGAGAGGGAGAGAGAGGGAGAGGGAGAGAGAGAGAGAGAGAGAGAGAGAGAGAGAGAGAGAGAGAGAGAGAGAGAGAGAGAGAGAGAGAGAGAGAGAGAGAGAGAGAGAGAGAGAGAGAGAGAGAGAGAGAGAGAGAGAGAGATATTATAAAACAATATAATAAACTCGCTGACAGATACAATCCATATGATTCAGATCAAATCTATGTAAGTAACAGGACAAGGCTGCGATGACTTGTAATCATTATCTATTATAACATAACTATTAGCATAAGCAATCACTATAATTATACTTTGTTACGTCACTCAGCTGCAGCACTTATCTTGGATCGAGTCATTGTCAAGCATATCTCGAGTGAGTTCATCGCTTAGCAACAGAATACTTCGCTGCGATCTGTCTAATTATTGGTCACTGTGATACTATCGACCACTGCTGCGGTAGGGAACTAGTTGGCTATAATTTGTATACTATATAATAATAGTTATTTCAGTATTAAAAGATTGGGAAAAAAGTTTGTTATTAGTAGGCAATCATTTTAAAGAGAAACAAAATTTCAGGAAGACATCAGATTGAATACGTCTAACATTACGAAGTTTTATGTGTTAATTCGTATCAGGAGTTGTGTACTCATCGCCTGAGCTAAATAATAAATGCTGTCAATGTTATCGTTCATTATTAATTATAGAGTTTACAGAGAACTTTGTCTTATATTTACAACTTGCATCCTTCGGCATTAAGATATACAGGTGGTAACCAGGTGCACTGTTGTAAGTACCATTCAAGTACGACTTTCCTCACATGCTAACTTGATCTCCACGAAACTAGTACGCATTTAGTTTCCCCCACTAATTGCAAATATTACTTCAAAATTACAGCTTCTCCTTTTCCTCTATTAAGGCCGTGCTCATGACGCATTTTTGAAAATTTCTTCAAATGTCCATCGATCCTACCTAGTAGATGACGAAAATGAGGTCCGTTCAAAATTGTATCTATCTGTTGACATACCTGTCGGTGCATACCGTCGTCACTGGCTGATGGTGGAGTACAGCTGGTATTGTGCTATAGATGCGAAGGCACCATCTTCATTGTCTGGCTAAAGTTGTACTGAGTTCTCTCTATCTTGAATATTAACCGAGATATTTGCATTTTCAGTTTTCAGCCTTCGCCAAAAACCACTTCTACTTTTATTTGTTCTCTTAATATTGACGGTGCTGTTATGTTACCCGTATGTAGATTTATCTATTGTTAAACTACAGTAGGGAAATCTGCTTAGTTTACGCAGCCCCTGCGTGACGGAAGTTTTAAATAATTTAAGTACTTGCTTAACTGTGTAGTGGAGTGTCGGGTTACGTGCAACTACCCTGGACTGTCTAGCCATCAAGGAGTAGGGGTGTGATTGTAGCGTGTGTCTAATTCTGAGCAGCTTCTACATCGCCTCCCTTCATTCACAACATCAGCTGGCCCCGTGTATTGACACGGCCTCTTTGATCTCAAGCAAACGATTTGACGAGCTGCCCCAGCCTGCTTGTCCAATGACCGCCGATAAAGCGGTAGTCTGAGGTAACTGCAGAGGTCAAGTGGTGCATCGCTGTGGTTATGTCAGCAGATTAACGGATAGTGGCTTCCGTTACAAGGGTGACAATTGCTGTACTTTGGCTCCGCGTAGCAACAACTTAGTTATTTGCTAGATATTATAGCAGATTTCCCTTAGGGGAAATCAGCTATTGAGGTCTTAGTCATGACGCGATTTTCGAAATTTTTCTTCAAATGTCCATCGATCCTATCCAGGAGATGACGAAAATCAGGTCTGTTCAAAACTATATATATATATATATATATATATATATATATATATATATATATATATTTGTCTGTTACGGCTCTGGTGGTCGCAATTTTTGTCTTATCGATACCAAACTTGATATATAATCGTTTTATACATAAAGAAAGATCAAGTTCGTTTACGGCTGAAATCGTACCAGGGGGAGGGGTGGGGGGTTTAGACGGGTGAATTTCGAAAATTCCTAATATCTCCGTTGATATGTGTCGGATCGAAAAATTGTACAGAACCATTCTTATAGCAAAGTCAATGTTCTATAAATGTTGTATGTACATTTTTTCTTCATCTTGATTATTAACTGAGATATTTACACTTTTTAGTTTTCGGTCTTCAGTAAAGCCCCACTCCTACTCATCTCATATTAACAATATTCTATTATGTTATGATGCACTTTATTTGAAGCTTAAATACCAAATATTGTTCACTTTGAACTTTCAAGTTTTGGATAAATGCAAATACGTAGCGCACGTGGGAAATCTGCTTAGTTAACGCAGCCCCTTCGTGACGGACTTTTACTGTTTCATTCAACACTAAAGATCGTATTTGTTATTGGCTGAATTCTGACTTGGGAAAGTGGGGGTTTAGAGGTGTTGATTAGAAAATTCAAAATATCTTTATCTATAACAGCCAGATCGGATAATGTTACAGAACCAATCTTGGTAAACTATTGACGTTCTACAATTGTTGCTCTAAGCGTTTTTCGTGACTCAAGTATTCGTACTTCCTTGGGTTCTGCAGTCAATCCAGTAACCCCCCCCCTCTTCTTCTCATGAGGTTTTTACATATAAATAGATAATATTTGGTGAGATGAGATCTCAAGCGTGCTATTCTAGCCGAAGGGAAATCTGCTCAGTTTAAGCAGCTCCTGCGTGACGGACTTTTAATAAGGTATAACCAAAATATAATCCATACTGCTCCAAACAAGCCTTAATGGAGACCTCCCAGGGTTTTTTTTTTATTAATGGTGCACGAACAAACGAGACATAACGGGCATTATTGCACATAGGGGCATATTAGCCGGTGGCTGCAGTACCAAATGCAATTATTGCACACTGCACGACCAGCCCCTATACCCCTAACAGATGGCCCATTAGCTCCACTCATCAACATGGCTTGTAGTCTCATCGTCTAATAGCTATCTCCTTGGCATCATTTTTAATTTACATTTGCACACGCGCCCCCGCACGAACGGGCCCTCGCGCACGCACACGACTACGTACATAATTAATCGTTTATTTATGCACCAAAGGCCTCTCTGACGTGTGACAATCTAGATTTCGGAAGCCTAGCTCACTGCATCAGGCACTGAGAATATCAAACAACAATATAGTTTTAATAACATATATTTGAGTTGTGGTAACATTTTATTAAACGCTTTTTAACCTTTAAAAAAGTTTTTGCTGATTTTCTAGAAGGGGAGAATCATCATCTATTAGTATTGTAAACACTACTTTGAATGTAAGACTAAATGTTCTTCAAATAGCAAAGAAGTTATATATATGTACTAGCGGACCCAACAGACATTGTCCTTGCATATTTCAAGCGATTAGGATATTAAATTTTAATAATATTATGTTTAAAAACAAAAAGCTACTTTTAATGAACACAAGAAACAACTTTCGTTTTTAGGCAAACCGTCAGCACATACTAACTTGTACATAACCTTTATTGCCTTAAAAACGAATAGAAAAATGATAATACCGCGAATTTTTATTATTCAGGTCTCCCTTAGAACCCCCACTCCCGTTCGACCCTAAAAAATTTAATAGAGCTTATCAATCATGGAAGAATATATTGCTAATATTTTAGCATTATAGAGTTTTGCTTAAGAATCGGTTCAAACGTTAGTGCCTCAATAAAATTCGTGGCCTTGTCAAACTTTATTGTTTTCTGTATATCTCCGTTATATACTTTGTCTTATATGACCAAAACAAAATGAACATATACTAAAAGTTACTCTAAAATAAAAAGTCCGCCACGCAGGGGTCTGCGTAAACTAAGCAGATTTCCTCTGGAAGGAAGTTAGTAATAGATAAATATACATACTGCTAACACAACAACATCCTGAATAAATACAGACGGAAAATAAGAAATGTTTCATCCAATTTCAATAACCTGCCGACAGGAAGCGTTAGGTTAGAAATGTAAAACAAAACGGGTCGGCCCGGATCCACACCGGAAAAAAGATAAAACTATTACTGAAATATATCAGAACCATAACACATTATTTTATTGAGAACTATTTACTATATCTAGCACTGTAATTTAATGACTCAGTAATATTTGTATATCACAATCAATAAAATTTTAGTAGTCCCTCAAAAACTTTAAGATTGGGGGGGGGGTCACAGGGCATTATTTACATGTACTCTTCGTATAATAAAGGTCTCTTGAATACAATTTTTGGTATTTCAACTTCCAATTTATGTTTCTTATTTTATTTATTATGTAGACAGTGTATTGTTTACGTAAAACATGAGTAGAAGTTGGTGGTTTGCTGAAAAACTGAAAAATGCAAATATCTCTTGTTTAATATTCAAGATAGAGAATTAACGTATATGACAATATTTATAGTATATTTAATGTGCAATTAAGGTTGGTTATATCTAATTTTCTCGATCCGATGCATTTAATAAACGGAGATATTTCGAATTTTCGAAAATCCCCCCCTCCTTATCTACCCCTCTCCCCTAAACCCCCCCTTCCTCTGGTTCCGATTTCACGCCGTTAACGAACTTGATCTGTCTTTTTTACAATAATACGGTTAAATATCGAGTTTTGTAACGATTTAAAACAAAAAAAATTGCGACCGCTAGGTGCGGTAACAGACAAATATATATAATCTATCTATATATATATATATATATATATATATATATATATTAAATATATATAGATATCGAATATTTATATATATATATATATTATATTATATATTATATATATATATAGATATATATATACAGTTTTTGAACGGACTATTTCGTCATCTACTAGGTAGGATCGATGGACATTTGAAGAAAAATTTCGAAAATTCCGTCATGAGTACAACCTCAATAGCTGATTTCCCTTAAGGGAAATCTGCTAAAAATAAACAACATTTATCCTGTGCACATTTGCCGAAATACGAAATAGGAAATTCGAAACATATCGCTATTTTTAATTTTAGGCCTTCCTTACAACCCCCACTCCTACTCCACCTGCCGGGCTTACTTGTGAATCTAAACCATCCAGGGGCGTCCCCCAAACGTATACAAAAAATTCTCATTCAAATCGGTCCCGAAAACTGTTTAGGAAGAGTTCAGTTGAGATATCACACGAACTATAGAGATTATATATTGTATATATATAAATATATATATATATAATATATATATATACTATATATAATATAAAAGATAGGGGGGGCGCCCTTAGATCAGTGGTCAAGCTTCGGATATAACGTAATTGTAGCAAGATCAAGCATGGTTCAGTAGCACTGAACATTTCATGTCAATTTTAAATGAGGACTTTTTATATTGGGGATCTGGCTTAGTTTCCAGCATCTGTGCGGCAAATTTGTAGTAAGAACAAGCTACCAATAGAGTTGGACTATTTCATTTATTGAGATCGTCACTAAATAAATTCCTATTCCCCAGGTGAAAATCCAACTCATCACTCTAGGTTTACCAAGTGAGATTTAGGCCAACTCTTTAACTCCTTCTATAATTGCCGGAAATTCTAATATTCCGTCCCGCAGGGGATGCGATTAATAATCAGATTTTCCACTTGCTGGTATAACACTTGTGATCTCATCTCACCACAACGGGGAGTAGAAGGGGGGGATGTTACTGAATTTTCGAATCACGACCGTATGAATAACTTGCTTAATTCTTGAGTTACGAGGAAAACAATTCACAGAATAGCAAATTTGTAGATCACCAATACAAATAACAATTTATGATCTTTAGTATTGTTTTGAAACTATTAAATTCAGCAGTATGGTATAGGCATTTCACTTGTTGAAAAATGTTATAATAGAAACCCAATATTGATTTAATATGATTGTATTGTTACAAGTTGAGCAACTAGGCATCTGTCAGTCTTTGTCCATTAAGTATGAGTGTGTTTAATTGGTAATGTAAACATTCACCTTAAACAATAAAAACATACTGACAGAATGCCGAAGACAATACCAGGACTTCCCCTAGTGGGACTTACAAGAACTTTTGACGAGGAAGGCAGCCCAATACATTAACAACATATTCTCATACCTACGCAAACTTCAAATATACGACAAAATTTAATAGACAAATTAAGTCTGCGCCCCGGTGATGCAACAAAGATTCAAATTATTATGCCCACATGTATATGTTTAGCCTGAAGGAGGAACATTGCGACAATCATTAGCAAAAAGTACCTTTTTCAGCCATTCATTTCCTATTTGATCATCCACCAACTTTGCTCATCAACAAGTTTTTTTTCTTGATATTTAATCTCTTACCTATTTTGCTTTTGTTAATTTCACTTCCGTACAATTTTTGCCTTTTGACAAGGGCAAATCGCGTTTGATGTGATGTCTAATAAATAAATTAATCTATTTGAGATGTTAAAATTATTGGTCTAAGCATTTCTTCGTAACTCGTGAGGTAAATTCGTGAATTAAAAAAATTTTGTTTCTCAGCCGTCAGTACCACTCTTTCGCCTTTCTACTCATCACCTTTCTCCCTATTAATAGAGAATATGTGGTGGAGATGGAGATCTCCAAGTATGTTTTACCAGCACTTGGGTAATTTGCTTAGTTTACGCAGCCCCTGCGTCGGCAGAGTTTTATTTTTTGTTTACTTAGGCCACTAGCACCAATGTTAGTTATACGTGTGCAGTATATATCATTTTGCCACCTTCTTGAGCTGCTTGTAATGAGGGCATATTATTAATTCCCGGATCATGTGCTATCCCTGAGGCTGGGCCATCTGCACCCACATCGCCATCATTGCTGAATAGGATGTTGTGAAATAACGGACTTAAGATTATACAGATCTATAGTACAGGTGTGTCTGGAGGCAGATGGGGGTTCAGCAGCTGCCTTTCTGTTCTTCCTTTCTGTATCCCAGGCTGCGCAAATGGTCTTCGGTAATGCCTCTGAGGCTATCCTCAGGGATCAGATATTGGACCATATGGTTGATCAGGTGGCAAGGGTTGAAAAGGAGCAGGGTTTGTTGTGGTTGGGAACAGTTAGGATTTCCTTGCGGGATGTCGGCTGATGCTTAGTTGTAGCAGATTTCTCTTGAATGTTAAACAAAATATTTGGTTGGCTTAGTTTCTTCAGCAAACCCCCTCTCCTACTCATGTCACATAAACAGTAGTCTGTTACGAAATAAACCGCTTTATTCGAAGCTTAAATACCAAATATTGTTTTAAAGAGACCTTTATTATACGAGACGGGGCTCAGGTTAGCCATGCGAAGTTAAAGCGTTGTCCTTTATCTCACATGGTAAACCTGGAGTGGCGAGTTCGTTCTCGCCTGGGGCAAGGAAATTTATTTAGTGACGGAATTCATTTAAATAACATCCTAAAAATTACCACCCTGGCTAGTAGAAAGGGTGGTAACCTGTAGATAAACACCGTTCCCCAATTAGCCTGAGTTGCAAAACGTGCAGACGCGGAGTGACGAGGGGACGTTAATAAATAATAATAATAATATTATACGAGATACATGCTTGTATGCTCTGGTGAACCCCCCCCCCCCAACCCCTCCTTGTCTTAAGTTCTTGGACTACTAAAATTTGATTGATTGGAATAAATATTATTCAGATTCATTATAAATTGTTTTCAATAATGTTAATGTTATCTTTGATATATTTCAGTAATTGTTTTTCTTTCCGGTGTGAGATTGGCAGACCTGTTTGTTTAGATTTCAGTTGCTTCCCGTCGGGAGTTTGTTAATATTGATTGAAAAATTTCTTATTACCGTTTGTATTTATTCATTTAATGTTCACGGTGATGTGTTTGTTACGAGTATGTATATTTATCTAATTTGTCTATTTGTGTTGTAAAAACATCACGAGGGAGATTTCTGCTTAGTTACGTAGCCTGGGGACTTTTAGCAGATTTCCCTTGAGGGAAATCAGCTATTGCGGTCGTACTCATTTCGTACTCGACGCGATTTTCGAAAAATTTTTCAAATGTCCATCGATCCTACCCATGAGATGACGAAAATGAGGTCCGTTCAAAAATATATATATATCTATAGCTATATATATATATATATTTAGATATATAAAGATATATATATATATATATTTGTGCTGTTAACGCTCTAGCGCGTCGCAATTTTTTTTTAATCGTTACGAAACTCGATTTATTTAAACCGTTTTATGTAAAAAGACAGATCAAGTTTCGTTAATGGCTGAAATCGGACCAGAGGTGAGGGGGGGGTTTTAAAGGGGGAGGATTTTCGAAAATATCAAAATATCTCCGTTACTATGCATCGGGATCGAAAAAAAGTGTACAAAACCAATCTTATTGCAAATTAAATCTACTATAAATATGGTAATATACATTTTATTCTCTATCTTGGTGATATTAATCCGAGATATTTGCATTTTTAAGATGTCTGTGGTGGGGGTTTATGTTCGGATTATTTCGGCCATCTTCGTCATTTCTCGGCTCAGGCTGGAAGCTTTCTTCTAACCTGGCGTTTTTAACCTTAACCTTACCTTCGTTACTTTGTGAGATTTATGCAAATACGTTTTTGTTCATCCGCCCACCTCCCCCTTTCTTTTTTTAGTTCTTGGACTACTAAAATTTGAGTTATTAGGGTTAAATATAAATTTATTTTTACAATTCAGAAGCCGTTTCCAGGTTGGGCATTTATTTTAAATGAACTGAAAAGATTTACTCATTATCTAATCACGGTGGTATTGTGTTTTAGCAGTATGCAGGATTTTCTCTCTTGTATAAACTTTCATGGGGAAATCTGCTTTAGTTTACTGCTGCCCACCTGACGGACTTTTTTTAAAATTGAATTTGTTTAGTGTGCTTTGTAAAACATTCCGTCAAGTAGGGGCTGAAATAACTAAGCAGATTATAGATTTTAATATTGACCACTGGGTCTTAATTGGAGCTAGAATAGTAGGATGTTCAAAAGGAGTGAATTCGAAATGTTTTTAAAAATATATCCGTTATTGGATTGTAACTTCGCACGTTTCTGAATAAGCAAGGCCCCCGTCTTATTTCAAGCTGAAAATATCCAAATATTGTGTTCAAACAAATAGTTTCTAGATATGGATTTACATGCAAATACGTTCATGGAATGACCCCCCACCCCCTCCCACTTTTCTATTTTTCATGATTATCTAATAATATTTGTGACTATTATTCCCATGGAAAATAAAACATGATTATCCCAACAACTGGGACTGATATTACAAAACATATAAGGGCTGTGATAAAACCAGGCTGGGTGAATAACCTTTAAGGAAGGTTTGCAACCTGTTTTCTTCGTCTATAACCATAAGTGCTATTTCAAATGTACAATTTGTAATTTAAGTCATTCTAGTCTTGGGATTTTTTTTAACCAAAAAAACATTACAGTCGCCATTGATTTTAAATTTTAATATACAAACACACATATATATATATATATTTATAGTATATTGTAGTAGCTGTCTACAGCTCAGGCGAAGGGAAAATAAAAATCTCCAAATATTGGCAGTGGCATGCAAAGTACGGCTCGGGCACAATTATCCACGGAAGGCGCAATAACATTTTCATTAAATGTTATTTCATTTAAAAAAAAAAAAAAAAAAAAAAATTACATCTTATTTTGATGAATTAAATTTTTTCTATAAATCGAAAACATGTATATTTTTTTGTTTAAGTTAAAAGACAGATAGGCAATTCAAATTTCATATTGTTGTAAAAATACGTAACAGATATCAAGCTGAATTTTATTACTTTCCAAGCACAATGTTCGTATTAATAAAAATTTATTAAGTATGAAATTTAGTTTTATTTACTGTACTACTTATTTAGTGTAATAAAAGTTTACTAAACAAGCATATTTGGCTCCGAATGTTTTTTGAAATTGTTTTAATGTTCATATTTCGCTCTTTGGCTAAAAACTTTGGCCACCACTGGCCTAGAATATAGCTTCTTTTATTAATTTTGACCAAACAACCAACCAACAACCAAACTATCTATTATGTGGCCATAATGTTGGAACATTGTGCAGCCGCAGAGAGAAAACGTGAAACGGATGTTGGGTGTTAGTAGGGAATGCAGGACAGGCACGCCAATATCCCGGAACACATCATCCTGAGGGAATGCCAGGCTCCAATCCCGGCCTGTCTTAATCCATGGCATATCCTTGTCTTGTAGGTCTATAGGTCTAAAGATAGTACTGGCTATTAGCTCTCGTTGCTTGGACAAAAATAAATATACTTGTAACAAATGCAAATGGGGACTAATCCAATGGGAAAAAGGCTACAAGAGGTAGCAAACATTTATTTAAAAAGTCCGTTGCGCTTTTGACTAATGGTAGTCCATACCATAACAGCTTATTGATAATATGACAGGAGCTATTGTAAAAGTTTACTGATGGCTGAAAACTGTAAAATGAAAATATCTGTTAATCTTGTTGATACAGAAAATATTTATATACTTAACAATAGTGATAGGCAATTAAATGTTCAATAAGATAGATTCTGATAAGTTTTCTACCCGACGTATAATAACGCCTTAAAAAAATTTTTCTGATAAGTTTTCTACCCGACGTATTCTCTTCTATGAAAAACAGTAAAGTCCGTCACGCAGGGGCTGCGTAAAACTAAAGCAGATTTCCCACGTGAAGTTTTACAATAGAGAAAATTTCACGAGAGCCGAGCCAGTCCAGGAAAAGGCCGAACCGTACTAGCTTTTGGCGGGAAAGTAACTCTCGTCCGTTAGGCTCCGAGATTAAAATTAAATACAATTCAATCTTCAAAAAAACAAGAACACAAAAGATGGACTTACCTCATAATGATAAGCAGCGCTATGAACACTTATAACACCCAAACACTAAATAGTACCACAGAAATATCTATTATTTGTAAGACTTAATACTGCGGTGAATATTAAGTAAACAAATAAAGGGCAAGTCAAATGGTCAAGAACCCTTCCTGATAGCAAACAGTCCACCACATCATTTTGCCTTTTTATGTAATGTATTACAAGTAGTGTTCAACTCTAGCTGCATTAGTAGTAAATATTTGCACCTGTCATTTAGGGGCATAATGTAGTCTGCAAACTGCATTCTAAGCTTGATTCACGCGGTGATATTGTGCTATTTAATCTGACACGATAGATTAGCTCGAGTGGTTTAATCATGATGCACCTCTGATTGCATTTAGCCCCGACGAGAACTGCATGAATGCACCGGCTGAAAGGGAAATCGACTGCTAGCAATCGATATCTGGCCGGTGTCGGAAATCCCGGAAGGCATTGAATTAAATATAAAGCCGCTCTCCCGGCTGGAAGGACTATTAACATTGAATAACAGCTCTGGCGTTCCTATCACAAACATTTGCATTGTCTAAAGACAAACAAGGCAAGTTAAAGTTCGAAATAACAATAACTTCTGTAATGATGTTCTCGTAAATATTTAATATTAATAGTGCAGGAATATTTAAAAAGTCCGTCACGTAGGGCAAAGCAAACTAAGCAGATTTCCCAATTTGAAGTTTTACAATAGATAAATCTAAGTATTTACTTGAAACACTTAACAACACCGCGAATATTAAGTGAACAAATACAAATAGCAATGAGAAATTTTTTGGTTTAAGTTACATTTTAATTAACCTCCAAGACGGAATATTGCAGATTTCTCAATTTGTAGAATCAAAACAGCGTCAGCCAACCCATCACGAGCGGTATGATAGAAGTATTCCTAAACCAGGAAAGAAAAAAGCCACTTCACAGGCGCTGCGTAAACTAAGCAGTATTCCCCACGTTTGCGCCACCTCAAAATTTGCACTTTTCCTCAAAACGTAAAAGGTCAACGAGAAAAATGTTTGGAATTTACTCTTCAAATATAATGCTTTATAATTTATACAGCTTATTGTTGATGTGACATTTGAAACCCATTAGTGGGGGTTTTTTACTGAAGGCCAAAAAACTAGGAAAATGCAAATATTCTCTAATGTACCTAACCAACAGTTATATGAACATTACATTACGACTAATGGATCAATGGACATTTGGGGAAATATTTCGAAAATCCGTCATGAGGAGTTAAAACCTCTATTCACTTAAGGGAAACCTCCTTATATTATTCTCAACCCATGGTGAGGCCGCAATTGCACCTTAGCCTTAGAATGGGATTAATTTTTTTCTTTGACTACTTACTGTAGCTAATTAAAATCGTCTTACTAGTACTTAAAAATGCATCAAAAAAATTCTCAAAAGTCCGTCACGACGCAGGAGACATCTCACATCTTATTTTTGACTGAAAAACAAGAAAGCACGGATTTAATTGCTTGCTATATAAATTACGGAAAAAAATCAAGGAAACAAACAAATTGTAGAGCATCAATACTTTCGAGTCCTCCCCCCTTCAGCTGAAAAGGTAAATATCGAGTAGAGTTTTAACGGAGCTATTTTTCGTAATCTACTTGGTAGGTTCGATGATCGACATTTGAAGACATTTTTCGAAAATCGTCATGAATATAACTTCAATAGCCCGTTTGTCTAAAGTGTAAATCTCAATGAGATTTACCCCTTAATAAGAAGATAAACTAAAGAACTTCAATGAAATTCCTTGATAAGAAACTAATTTGTTAATTATCCTAATGTAAATACCTATTAAAACGGGAATGAGCAGCAAATCCACTTAATAATCGTTAAACTGGTCACGCGTAATTACAAATTAAACAGCAATTCGAGTACAAAACTAAACTAATTAAAACTCTTTTACTCTTTACCGAATCAAGTAAAGTTAACAACGCTCTAAACAGCTGATTAATTAATCACTGACTGAGTTGAGGACTAGTCGCGGATTAAATGTTGCATGAAAGTTGGTTTCTAGCTATTGCTTGATGTTTAACTTTCACGGTGATTATGTGTAAGGAAATTAATTGACAAGCAGATAGTTCGTTTATATCCTCAATGAAATGTCTTGTGACTCGAAAATATCAATTAATAATGCTCGAAATTGGTTAATTGTGTTGTTTGATTTTATCCATGCCCATGATATTGTGAAGGTACACACCATGACTCTTGTATACTAATGAAGAAGTTAATTTCTAGTCTGGTCTATACGTTTCTCGCCAATTTGTGATCATCTTCATGATATGCAAATAAATTTATTTATCGCAACTCATTGTAAATTTAATTTAATACGATTGTTTCTTTTTCGACCCAACTTATAATTTGGATATATTTTGACTTTTCTCCCAAATTTCAGTTAAAAAAGAACTTGACCTTTAGTGTTGCATGAAGAGTTTATACATCGATTGTGACGATGAAACAAAAATTACGACCGCTTGAGTGGTAACAAACAAGCATAAAGGAAATTTATATTTCATATAAATTCGGCCCTCTGTCAGATTTGATCCGGCCAGCAAGACATTTTGAAAAACGCAATTAAAAAAAATATTACATTACTTACTCTAAATGAGGAAGATGAGGAGAGATTTGTGCATTTGACAGTACTTATAAATGCGAAAACATTTTTTTCAACGATGAAAGTTAATAAAACAAAACATTGTACAAGGCTGACTGACGATAATTTGTATTTTGTACGACGATGTATTTGTAATATTCTTTACGTCTTTGTATCAGTGGAATTAATCCAAACATGGATAAATTAGTTTTCCCTAATTCAAGCTCAAGTGTCTCCTTGATTTCGTTGTAGCTATTTAAATTTTCGTTATTTGTAATAACTCCGAATTTTACGATTTAATTGTAGTACCTATTTTTTTTTCATTTATTTTGTTATTTTAATCCCCCCCCCCCCCCCACCCCCCCCCCCCCCCACCCCCCCCCCCCCCCACCCCCCCCCCCCCCCACCCCCCCCCCCCCCCACCCCCCCCCCCCCCCACCCCCCCCCCCCCCCACCCCCCCCCCCCCCCACCCCCCCCCCCCCCCACCCCCCCCCCCCCCCACCCCCCCCCCCCCCCACCCCCCCCCCCCCCCACCCCCCCCCCCCCCCACCCCCCCCCCCCCCCACCCCCCCCCCCCCCCACCCCCCCCCCCCCCCACCCCCCCCCCCCCCCACCCCCCCCCCCCCCCACCCCCCCCCCCCCCCACCCCCCCCCCCCCCCACCCCCCCCCCCCCCCACCCCCCCCCCCCCCCACCCCCCCCCCCCCCCACCCCCCCCCCCCCCCACCCCCCCCCCCCCCCACCCCCCCCCCCCCCCACCCCCCCCCCCCCCCACCCCCCCCCCCCCCCACCCCCCCCCCCCCCCACCCCCCCCCCCCCCCACCCCCCCCCCCCCCCACCCCATCCTATCCTAAAGGCTTAAGTGTGCGTCGACTTAGCAGATTTCCCCCGTTCTGGTATTACACACTAGTGAGCTCAACTAGCCACATACTCTGTATTTAAATGTAAAAAAAACGGATGAATACAAGGTGAGTGAGTTATTTAAGACAGAAAACAAGAAAGTAGGAATAAATCGCTTAATAGTTGAGTTGTGGAAAATGCATAGAATTACAAATGTAGAACATCAAGAGTTACACAAGATTGGATTTATGACATTCACCCGACTCATAACAACGGACGTATTTTGAATTTTCGAATCCCCCTACCCCATAACAGCCAATAATAAATGCGATCTTTAGCGTTGAACGAAAATTCTTAATAGATAACGGATAACGTATTTGCAGGTGTCTGAATGTGTATTTGCCGTTCAATGAAAACCATACCTAGTATTTAACCTTGGAATGAAGTGGTTAACAGCTAATTGTTAAAACGACATGAATAGGGGTTTGTTTACTGATGGGCGAAAACTAAAATATGTAAATATCTCGTTTAATATTCAATATAGAGAAACCAGGTACATAACACCATTTATAGAACATTACACTTGCAAGTTTTGAGCTTTATTCAATTGGAACCATGTTAATGATATAACAGGTAATTATTAAAATGCATACATGAGTTGTATTGGGGGTTTACAGATGACAGAAAACTGAAATATGTAAACACCGTTTTTAGTATTCAGTATCGAGAAAACATGTAACAACAACATTTATAGGACATTACATTTCCTATAAGAAGGGTTTTATAACATTTTTCGATCCGACGCATAATAACGGAGTTATCTATTGATGATCTACAATTATTGCTCTATGCATTTTTCGCTGTCGTGTATTCAGCCTTCCCGTCATATCAGTTCTGGGAAAAATGCACAGTTTCCGCAGCCCCTGCGTGATGGACATGTTATTACTACTATTGTCATTCTTTTCAGCCTTCAGTTACCCTGTCATCAACCCATTGGTTGTTTTCCATAGAAATACAGGATATGTGGTGAGATTAGATCACAGGTGTGTTATACCAGCAAGTGGGAAATTGGCTTAGTGTACGTTGCACCTGCTTGAAGGGATTTTTAGATAGAAATAAGAGATATGGTGATGTGAGGTCACCAATAATGCTATACCAGAACATGGTAGATCATAGTTTACGCAGCCCCTACGCGACTGACTTATTAGATAGAAATAAGAGATATAATAAGATGAGGTTAGCAATAATGCTATGCCAGTGCGTGGGAAATCTGCTTAGTTTCCGCAGCCCCTGCTTGTTGGACATTTTAGACAGAAATAAGAGATGTGGTGAGATGAGGTCACCAGTATGCTATGCCAGTGCGTGGGAAATCTGCTTAGTTTACACAGCCCCTGCTTGTTGGACATTTTAGATAGAAATAAGAATTGTGGTGATGTGAGGTCACCAGTATGCTATGCCAGTGCGTGGGATATTTGCTTAGTTTATGTAGTTACTGCTTGACGGACTTTTAGATAGAAAGAAGAGATGTGGTGAGATGAGGTCACCAGTATGCTATGCCAGTGCGTGGGAAAACTACTAAGTTTACGTAGCTCCTGCCTGACGGACGTTTTACATAGAAATATGTGATGTGTGATGAGGTCACCAGTATGCTATGCCAGTATGTCGGAAATGTGTTTATTTACGTAGCTCCTGCGGGCTGGACATTTTAGATAGAAATAAGAGATAAGATGAGGTCACCAGTGTGCTATGCCAGTGCGTGGGAAATCAGCTTAGTTTACACATCCCCTGATTGACTGACTTTTTAGATAGAAATAAGAGATGTGGTGAGATGAGGTCACCAGTATGCTATGCCAGTGCGTGGGAAATCAGCTTAGTTTACACATCCCCTGATTGACTGACTTTTTAGATAGAAATAAGAGATGTGGTGAGATGAGGTCACCAGTATGCTATGCCAGTGCGTGGGAAATCTGCTTAGTTTACACAGCCCCTGCTTGTTGGACATTTTAGATAGAAATAAGAGATGTGGTGAGATGAGGTCACCAGTATGCTATGCCAGTCCGTGGGAAATCTGCTTAGTTTACACAGCCCCTGCTTGACTGACTTTTTAGATACAAATAAGAGATATGGTGAGATGAGGTCACCAGTATGCTATGCCAGTGCGTGGGAAATCAGCTTAGTTTACACATCCCCTGATTGACTGACTTTTTAGATAGAAATAAGAGATGTGGTGAGATGAGGTCACCAGTATGCTATGCCACTGCGTGGGATATCTGCTTAGTTTACTTTGCTCCTGCGATTACTACACGTTAGATGCATTCAAAGCGTTGTGTGATAAAGTCGTCTAGTAAGATTTTACGTCCTTAGCTCGAAAATGTTTATTTAATTTATTTATTCCCTACTCGATATTTTACTATTTCCATAATCAACACTTAAGATCACATTCGTTAATGGCTTAAATCGGAAAATTGAAATACATCACTTACTATGAGGCGAATCCCAGCTATTGTTGTTCCATAAGATTCTCATTTCTTCTAGAATAGTAATCTTGGTTATTTTCAACATACATAGTTGATGCCACTTATGGCCTGATTTTTGCTTTAAGTAACTGAGTCACTAAAAATCTCATTTGCAGTGTAAATTTCATATTCTGTTTATATACCGTAGCTCCTGCGAGACTGGCGTTTTACATAGAAATAAGAGGCGTGGTGAGATGAGTTCACCAGTATGCTATGCCAGTGCGTGGGAAATCTGCTGAGTGTACGTAGCTCCTGCTGGACGGCCATTTTACATAGAAATATGTGATGTGTGATGAGGTCACCAGTATGCTATGCCAGTATGTCGGAAATGTGTTTCGTTTACGTAGCTCCAGCGTGACGAACATTTTACATAGAAATAAGAGATGAGGTCACCAGTATGCTATGCCACCACTTAGGAAATCTGCTTAGTTTCCGCAGCCCCTGCTTGATGGACATTTTAGATAGAAATAAGAGATGTGGTGAGATGAGGTCACCAGTATGCTATGCCACCACTTAGGAAATCTGGTTAGTTTACACTGCCCCTGCTTGTTGGACATTTTAGATAGAAATAAGAGATGTGGTGAGATGAGGTCACCAGTATGCTATGCCAGTGCGTGGGAAATCTGCTTAGTTTCCGCAGCCCCTGCGTGATGGCCAGAGCTACTATGAGAGAGCCAGTCAGGCGAGTGGGAGACGACCGCCTGACCTTGTAGGGTGGTTCACCTGCTCCTATAACTATCTCCCCTCTCTCCCTACCTTTCTCTCTCCGTCAGTACAACTGCAGCCAGCTCGCCGAACGGTCCTTATCATGGCCAACCAACGCCTCTCTCTACAACTGTTCCTCAGAGGTCAAGCCTCTCAACTGAAACCTTAAATACAGCTTTGAACAGATTTCATGAAATATGTGGACATGTTTCATATCTAATAGCCTATTATTTTCTAGACTATTAACAAAACATGTTAATTAAATTAATAATGCATTTACTTTATTTAGAGTGGTATGAAGTTTGTAAGCGAAATTATACCGAATAATTAAATTGTTAGATTTTATTAAATATGTTTATTGGTTTTGTGATAATTTTATAACGAAGGCATTGTATTTAGAATAAATCCTGTAGATAATCCGTCCCAATTAGCCATAGTAGCATAAGGTGGACGTTAATAAACAAATAAAAAGGATACTGCTCAAAAATGAATAGGGATATTGGTTATTTTTTTCTTATCCTATTAATTTTAATTAAATCGACCTTAATTAAATAACATTTTTATGGGGGGGGGGAAGGCAATAATTTCTATCAAATATTAATGATATTTATAATTAAAAAAAAAATGCTAGGCCCTATAAATACCACAAAACCTACCAATATCCCTATTCATTTTTGAGCAGTTTAGTATAAATGTTATTCAGTAATATTTAAGGAAATTAATTAGTTGACATGATATTTGTACATTTTTTACAGAAAACAAAGAAAAATATACTTAATGTTAAAATGATATTCAATACTTTTATAATGATAAGAATACTTTTTATAAAATCTATCAAGTGAATAATTTTAAGTAATAATTTAATTTCATTAGCAATATCAATACCACTCTAAATATGTAACATACATTTAATTGGCATGCTTTGTTATTCATCTTAAATTTATTGAAGGATGACATGCTTGTATTCGTGTTGAGGAAGTCGTGCTGTTTTCATCAGACAATAAGGAGTGGGGATTTAGTGAAATAAAAAATGCAGAATTCGAATTATTTCTGCTATAGGATCGTGGAATGTTATATAAACGACAGTTTTATTTTTTTTTTTTTTTTTGTGAGGTTCAAGTGCGTGGTGTAAATCAAAAAGACTGCTTTGCTCAGGTTTCGGTACATCATATTACTTTCTCGAGGCTTGCAAATGCAATCATGCGATCAAGTGAGAGAAATTAAATTTGCATAAGTACACGAGTATAAGAATTTTATTGGCAGATAATATTTAGAAATCTGTAACTAATTAGATCAACATTGAGGAGATTATTTGGGGTTCTGAAACATTAATGTCCTGCAACGAACCAAGTGTTAGGACGCATTTTCTATCCAATATTCACGTCCTGTTTTGAATAAATGTGATGTTCTACAAAAGCCAGCACTAATTTGAAGAATGACAAAAAGGCTAAAAAATTAAAAAGTCTGTCACGCTGGGGATGGATAACCATGATGTCACATATTATGACAACTATTTTACTCGAAAATGTTTATATGATTTATACCATAATCGCTATTTAACCATTTAATTCAACACTAATGTTCATATTCGTGAATGCCTGAAATCGCACAAGGAATATGGGAAGGGGTAAGAAGGGGAATCCCAAAATTTCCAAATATCTCCGTTATTATAACTCACACCATAACATGTTAATATATCAATCTTGTTCAAGTATTGACTTTCTCTGTTGTCCTTCTATACATATTTTTGCAGTTTAAATATTAAAGTTATTCATACTTAACTGTTTCCAGTAGCCAGTAAAACCCCGCTCCTACTCATCGAAATTCACTTATAGATATACTTATTTTTCACTTATAGATAAAAAAAAAAGTCCGTCACGCATGGGCTGCGTAAACTAAGCAGATTTCCTACGCAGTGGCATAGCATACTGGTGACCTCATCTCTCCACATCTCTTATTTCTACCTAAAAAGTCAGTTTTAGAATAGAGAAATTTAACGAGAACCGAACAGTTAATTAAACGGACGAACTAGCTAGCCGGAAACTCACGACTGCAGTTAGCCGATCTCATCATGTTCTCAATAAAATGCAAATATCTCGGTTAATATTCAAGATAAAGAATAAATGTATATAACAATATTTATAGTAAATTTAATTTGCAATAAGATTGGTTCTATACATTTTTTCGATCCGACGTATAGTAACGGAGAAATTTTGAAAATCCCCCCTCTAAACACCCTTTCCCATTGGTCCGATTTCAGCCATTAACGAACTTGATCTCTCTTTTTACATTAAACGTTTAAATATCGAGTTTGGTACTGGGTAGGATCGATGGATATTTGAAGAAATGTTTCGAAAATTGCGTCATGAGTACGACCTCAATAGCTGATTTCCCTTAAGGGAAATCAGCTAATATATGGGGAGGGGAGTTCAATAGTGTTCAAACAAGCACGCGGGAAATCTGTTTAGCTGACGCAGCCCCTGCGTGCCGGACTTCATATTTCCACTGAGCACCACCCTAATAGCTGATACCTGTCAATGGAAATCAGCTGAAAAGTGTTTATCTCAATAATAAGACTGCGGAGCGGAGCTGTCTTGTAAAGATAGGAAACGATGGCCTAATGACCTTAGGGCCTGATGAATATTCAGGATAAGTTTTTTTCAACATCCTCCGGGATACGTCAGGTAAGGGAAGGGATCGGGATGCCGCACCCTGGTCATTTCCTCTCCCCCTTCCTGGGGGTATCGGCTCTCAATCACTTCCCAGGCCATTTGACATGATCCTGATAAAGGCACGGTTGGAGATGAGGCAAGCAGCAACAGTCATCATCAGATGATGCACAGGATTAGTCTGCGATGTCTGACTGGAATTTCAGATTTATAAACATTTTTGGAAATTCATAAATATTCTTAAAATATACATACATATATATATATATATATATATATATATATATATATATATATATATATATATATACTAGCACAGATACCCGGCTTCGCCGGGAATTCATTTGAGGCTGAATGGTGATGGTATTTTTTAGCTGGCTTTACATTGCACAATATATTTTGACATTTCCCCGTCCCAGTGTTTATGATTGATACCCGTCGTTGCCGTGGATTTGCTAATAATAGAATATTTGTTCGATAAGGCTTCACTGTCTTCGATATTTTTTTATTTTCCGTCTCTTATTATACATGTAAAATATGGTGAATTTTTATTTCAGGTTCGAAACCTAAATATTTTAATATAACTTATAATCATGATGAAGAATTAATACTAATTGACATACCGAGTTTTGTTAAGTTCGGTTCAGCCGTTAGCACCCAATAAAATTGTTGGCTCCCGCTAAAGTTTTACCGTATAACTCATTTATACTTAGGTATAAATACACAAAAGTGTATATATCAAAAGTTACTCTAAATAACAAAATAAACAACTTCTTTTATGTGCATATTTGCCGAAAAACCAATAGGAAACGAAATATCGCTATTTTTAATTTCAGGCCTCCCTTACAACCCCCCCCCCTCCTGTTTGTCTCAGAGAAAATTAATATAGCCTAAAGTCTAAGTTGAGTTAATGGTAATATACATACCAAGTTTCATAAAATTCGGTTCAGCCGTTTATGCGTGAAAAGGTAACAAACAAACAAACATACACGAAAGAAACAAAATGCAGATATGGTGTCTATGACATGTGAAACGAAAAGTTATCGTGAAATTTCGCGAAAAAATCAATGTACAGACAGAGGTTACAATTTATAATATATATAGATTAATAAGAATAATAATTAGAGAAATTAAATAGAAGAATTAAGAATTAATAGGTAGCTTAATAATAACAAATATAATTTTTATTTTTCAAATAAAATGCTTCATAATATTACAGCTTATAGTTAATATGGCATGAGTCTGAGTGGAGGTTTAGGCGGGGCTGCGTAAACTAAGCAGATTTCCCTCGTGAAATTTAACAAAAGATACATCTACATATTCGTAGCGCAACACCTTTGTGAATATTAAGAGAATAAATACAAACAAAAGAAAAGGTTCAGTCAATTTTAATAACCTCTCGACGGGAAGAGTCGGAAATGTAAACGAGCAGGTCGCCTCACCGGAAAGAAAAACAATTACAGAAGTATGTCAGAATATAACATATTAATTTTATTATAAACTAAGATATTATTGAAATCAATCAAATTGTAGTAGTCCAAGA
Organism: Riptortus pedestris; assembly: GCA_019009955.1. NCBI lineage: Eukaryota > Metazoa > Arthropoda > Insecta > Hemiptera > Alydidae > Riptortus > Riptortus pedestris. Next base: position 10,343,023 of record CM032232.1, read on the forward strand.
ACTTATGATGTGGGGGGGAGGGTCACCAGAACATATTTGCATATATCTCGTTTAAATGAAGGTCTCTTGAAAAAAATATTTGGTATTTAAACATCGTATAATGTGGTTTATTGTATAACAGAATATTGTTTATGTAACATGAGTACAAGTAGGGTTTTGCTAAAAAATGAAAAATGCTAATATCTCTGTTATTATTCAAGATAGAGAGTAAATGTATTAAACAATATTTACAGTACATTTAATTTACAATAGGATTGGTTTTATACAATTTTTCAAGCCGACTTATAGTAACGGAGATATTTCGAATTTTTGAAAATCCTTCCCTCTAATCCTTACCCCCTTTCCACTGGTCCGATTCCATTAACTAACTTGATATTTATATTGTGTATATATACATATATATAATTTAGAACGGACCTCATTTTCGTCATCTTCTGGGTAGGATCTGATGGACACTTGAGGAAATGTTTCAAAAAGTCCGTCACGCGTGGGCTGCGTAAACTAAGCAGATTTCCCACGTGAAGTTTTACAATAGAGAAAATCTGCCTAATAACAACTGTAGTAGTAAGAAACTTCTAAACCTAAAACATTATTTAGGGCGTAATAACCCAGTAGTTTCTAGCCCCAAAACACAGTTAACCTAACCTCTAAACCTATTCACGAGGGACGGATAGTTATGGAAACGGCCACCAGAGCTCTCGGCGGAAAGTCCGAACATAGCCTACTGGTGACCACACGCAGAATACAAATGCAAATATCTCGGTTACTATTCAAGATACAGAATAAATGTATAGAACAATATTTATAGTAAATTTAATTTTCAATAAGATTGCTTTTATACTCTTTTTCCATCCGACGAATAGTAACGGAGATATTTCGAATTTTCGAAAATCCTCCCCTCTAAACCTCCCCTCCCGTGGTCCGATTTCAGCCGTTAGCGAACTTGATCTTTCTTTTTACATAAAACGACTAAATATCGAGTTTTGGTAACGATCAAACAAAAATTGCGACCGCTAGAGCGGTAACAGACAAATATATATATATTTATATATATATATATATATATTATATATATATATATATTTATATGTACAATTTTCAACGGACCTCATTTTCGTCATCTACTAGGTAGGATCGATGGACATTTGAAGAAAAATTTCGAAAATTCCGTCATGAGTACAACCTCAATAGCTGATTTCCCTTAAGGGAAATCTGCTAAAATCGCGCCAAGAGTACCACCTCAATTGCTGATTCCCGTAAAGGGAAATCTGCTAAAATAATGCCCTTACATCCAATGCCCTTATATCCTCGGCGGCTAGCCGTAATGACGGGTTTAATAGAAACCCTCAAAACATAAACATAACTATTTTGAGAAATTATGATTTTGATACTAAAACTCTTTAACGTACTTTCCAATCGAATTATTATTATTATCGTACCTATTAAAAAATATTCCATAAAGCCTCAGAGCATTCCACGAAGAGCTTCGATCGTAAGTCCTTAAGTTATGGAAATCATTAGTAAAGGAAAGAATGAGACTTTGGGACACAAAAACAACCCTATTTGTCTTAATTATATGCTGCTGAAATATGGGCACTTAGATATTTAGAAGCCTGTTAGAGTCTGTCCAGTTAAAGTTTATAAACGTTTGTTTCTTTGGCCCAAAAATATGCCAAACTACATAGTTTGTTTGGAAACAAGTTGGCATTCAGTGATAGTCTTCCTGATTAAGGTAACAGTGAGCTCAGGAGATGACGAAAATGAGGTCCGCTTAAAATTATATATATTTTTGCTAATATGGCTAATTGGGGCGGATTATCTACAGGTTACCCCCCGTTTCTAGTCGGGGTGGGACTAAAGATTTTATTAAATGAGTTCCTCTCTAAATAAATTCCCATTGCCTAGGAGAGAATCGAACTCGCCACTCTAGGTTTACTGTGTGTGTGATTAAGGCCAATGCTTCAACTCACATGGCTAACCTGAGCCCCTATCGTGTATATGAAGCACAAATATATTTTGAGATACAACTTCTTTTAGTATTTCATTAATTATATAATTCCCAAAAGTGGAACCCATTAGGACCTAATTGGGAAGCGAATTTATTATTGCTTTGAGCATTTCATGAGTCAGCGGACACGCGATGTATTAAAAAAATTATCTGATAACTTTAAATATATTGCCTTTAACTCTGCCACATTTTCTTTCCTCGAAACATTTTACTAATTAAAACGGAGCACGACTTTCACAATAATTAGTGTGCTATTAGTAGTAATATGCAATTATTGCATTTTACAACTGAAAAATGCATGAGTTGGATAACTTGTGGTGTATTAATTTATGTTGATACGTTCAGTAGAGAATCAGTTGCAAATTATTTTATTAAAAATCAGTCAATTTGTAAAACGGAACAATTTTTTTCCGCAAGGGTAAAATTAAATTAATGGGGAACTTAAGAGCAGGTGACGTTAAATGGGGGCCCTCAAATCATTTTCGATAATTAATGTCTTAATGTGGTTTACTGAAGTCCAATTATGCAATTAAACCTAATCGGGACCGGTTATCTACATATTACTACCATTTTATTGAATTTTATTTAATGAGTCTGTCACTAAGTAAATTCTCATGGCCCCTACTGGAATCGACCCAATAACTCTAACTGTAGGTTTGCCAAGTGTATTATGACCAAAGCCTTAACTCTAGGTTTGCCAAGTGTATTAAGATCATCTCCTTAACTCTAGGTTTGCCAAGTGTATCAAGACCAACTCCTTAATTCTGGGTTTGCCAAATGTATTAAGGCCAGCTCCTTAACTTTAGGTTTGCCAAGTGTATTATGACCAACGCCTTAACTCTGGGTTTGGCAAGTGTATTAAGGCCAGCTCCTTAACTCTAGGTTTGCCAAGTGTATTAAGACCAACTCCTTAACTCTAGGTTTGCCAAGTGTATTAAGACCAACTCCTTAACTCTAGGTTTGCCAAGTGTATTAAGACCAACTCCTTAACTGTAGGTTTGCCAAATGTATTAAGACCAACTCCTTAACTCTGGGTTTGCCAAGTGTATTAAGACCAACTCCTTAACTCTAGGTTTGCCAAGTGTATTAAGACCAACTCCTTAACTCTAGGTTTGCCAAGTGTATTAAGACTACACTATGCTGAAACAATGGTCGGGTTTGTTTTTGATAGGAAATATGTACGTTATAGATGTTATTTAATTATAATAATGCTATCCATGATTATGATTTGAGTTATCCACCTGTGTCAAACAGTGTAGGGGAATTTGATTAGGGTCTTATTTTCATTTATTCTTCAAAACTAAAAGTCCCCTACTGTTACCTAGTATTTAAGGAAAAACAATTACAAGTACAACATTTGTAGAAATGAAATGAAATGTGTTTATTTTTATTAAATGTTATCATAACATAATAGGATACGCGATTTGTTTTTCTATAAACTATTTTCTTATATTATGTAAATTAAATTCTTTACAAATTATTGGAATTAAACTCATACATATATAATACATTCCTTTAAAAAATTAGGTCAAATCCTAAGAATGCATTGTTTAAAATTCATCAATTTAAATTATTATATACAATAAATTAGTTTCATTAACAATTTTAATACAACTCAAAATATATAAAATTATTTTAAAAGCTCTAACACATTCATTATTTTATTTGTTGGCATGCAAATTTATTAAAGGATAACATGTTTTATAAGTGAAGAGAAATTGGTCCCAGCTTATAAAGACAAGGTATTTGATTGCAAATTATTTTAGACCGATATTTATTACAAATATTTATTAATTTTAATTAATAATTGAAAACATCCGTCATTCATAAAGGCCTTTAATTTATTTTTAAACAAAGAGTATGTTTTAATAGATTTGATACATTCAGGAAGAGCGTTAAATAGTTTAATTGAAGCCTTGCTATAAAAATACCATCATTATTCATTCCCGGCCATCGTCGAGTACCTTAGGTAGTATATTATATATATATATATATATATATATATATATATATATATATATTCTAGCTTAATTACCTGGTGAAGATGGTATTTTTTTGGCAAGGCTTTACTTTGCACAATATATTGACATTTCCCCGTCCCTGGGAATACGGTTTATACCCGTCCTTTCTTTGGATTTGTTAATTATAAAACTATTTGTTATGCAAGGCTTCACTGTCCTCAATATTGTTATATTTCCCGTCTTCTGTGCATGCAGTTTTTTTTTATAACGTAATGGACCGTATAATTCATACTCATAGAAAGTATTCTGTCTTCCAAACCATGTATGAGTAAAAGTTCCTTTCCCTTGATGGGTTACAAAGCCCAACGGTGACAGCTGTTTTAGGTACGTCATAACTGCTATTAAAATACTCTTTTTTCTGTAATCGTTGAATAATGGTAACATTACTAAACTGAAATGAGTGAAGAAAGTGAAACATTTTGCAATAAAGTGAAGAAAGTGAATTGCCTTCTTAATTAGTAATAAGTATAAATTAAAAAATAATTTGAAGTTGGAAATTAAATGCTTTTAAATGTTTCTTAACATTGTAAGAATTTATTTTAACAAAATAAATTGAAATGTGAATGAATTCTTGGTGGAAATAATCAATATATTTCAAAATTTAAATATAATAATAATTACCTTCCTTGTTTATAACCTGCACTTGTTTATAACTGCACTACATCACAATAATCACTAGTTGTTTTATAACTATGCTTATAACCTTTCACAACCATGCTTATAACCTACCAACAACATACCATAATCTTCACAACATCCTAATTTTGTTCATATTCTGGTTAGATCTGATCATGTTTTACACGATTACAGAAAAAATTTAATATTACACTCGTGACGAAAGTGGAATTTACAACTCTCTTGAAATTACCGCACTCGCTTCGCTCGTGTGGGTAAACATTTCACTCGAGTTGTAAAATGATCTACTTTCGTCACTTGTATAATAAATAACTATTGTAAGTCTCGATTGTAGACTGTATATTCATATTTTTACATAGTGTGTTCAGTAACGTTTATTAAAGGATCTGAGTTAATAAATAACTGGGTGCACTTCAGCGTTTATCCTTTTAAATAATCCACTACTATGCATGGTCGACACATTCGAAGGCAGTTTTAAAACGACGCGTTGTAAATGAATTTAATGGCTGAAGGCTGTGTATATAAGGTTGGAGGGGAAGGTCCTGTAAAAACATATACTGGGCGTAGACACTGCTCTTATCAGTGTATGTTATCAGGCGTGCCTCTGCTCGGCACGGTTTTTGCTCCTCTCATACCCCAGCCCCCCTGTTTACAATGTCTCCCCATATCACCAGAGTGATAAGCTCTCCGCTGCCAGCTTCTAACCTGCTCTTCACCATACCTGCATATCAGCTACATCTCAAAATAGATTTTGAGCCACGTCTCAATATGTGTTTGGATTATAAAGCAGAAACGATATTGTACCAAAAGGAACAATAATTCGGAGTGCCTACTGAAGGCACAAAACAAGAAAGTACGAATAACTCGCTTATACTTGAGTTTCGAAAAAGAAATAGTATATTTCGTACCAAGGGCCGAAATTGGGCGTTTCGAACTTTTCATGACCTCGACTATGTCTCGGTCAAAAAAATCTCGGGCCGGCAAAAGCACTTTGGCCCGAGGCACGAACGCTATTTTTCACCATACTACAATAAATATTAATACGATATAACATTAATCAAAAACAAGATTTTATTTTGGTTAAGTGTACCTCTTTGTTAGAAGGTTATCATGTGGTTATGGGGACATGATGAATGTTTAATGCATGGATTGTTTTACGTTATGTTATTATGTAAGTTAATAAAGAGAGATGAACATATGTGTGTTTCATTTTATACAACTGATATATTTCAAAATGCTAAAAAAAGTTAGTTCGTTTATTTTCGATTTATAGAAATGTTTCAAAGTACAATTTTGTTTGTTTGAAAACATAATACCCTTTGAAGAATTACTTGTTTTTTGTTTGACACATTCACACTTTTACTCGTAGTTGGATTGTTTCTGATTAAAATATCCTCTTGACAATCTTCAAATAAATCATCAATTGTAAAGAGAGACTGATTTTCATATTCAATAGTTCCAAAATCGATATTTGATGTCGAAGTCGATGACTCATTCACTTTACTAAACAGTCTGTTAGAAACTTCCAATTTCGATAATGAATACTCTTCGTCATACCTATCTTTTGATTCTGCTGGTAACAAATCTGTCATGATTTCTTTTGCTCTTCTATTTATAGATTCTGATATATTATTAGCCATAATTACTAAATAACTAAACAATAATACGAGCAAAACAAACTAATATAATGTATATAATGAAATGAATGGATTAATAATAAATAATAAACAGCTGATTTTGCGGCCCTAGGGCGAAATATTCATTTTCGGCCCTAGGGCGGCCAAGTGTAGCTTTCGGACCCCAAATTAGGTGTGTAAAACAGGTGATTACATCGTAGTATGGTGAAATAAACATTTTACGAAAATAATATTAAATATTCTACTCATAATAACAGAGATACCTTGAATTTTCGAATCCCCCCTCCCTTAAAACCTTCCCTATTTCAGGTACGATTGTCCCCAATAACGAATATCATCTTCAGTGTTGAGTGAAACGCTTAAACATCGAGTATGGTTTAGATCATATAAACATTTTTGAATAAAAATCGAAAACTCTCAATAGGTGACTTCTTCGAGTAACGTATTTGCACTTAACTCACAAAGTAAACGTTCAATAGAAACCACATTTGGTATTTAAGGCCCGAATAAAGCGGACCAGCTTATCATTAATATGACATGAGTAGGAATGGGGTTTTACTGAAGGCTGAAATCTAAAAAAACGCATATTTCTCGGGAAATAATCAAAATATTGAAGAAAAAAAAACACATATAAAACGACAATCATAGAACATTAAATTTGCAATAAGATAGGCTCTGATCACTTTTTCGATCCAACGTATAATAACGGAGCTATTAAGAATTTTCGAAATACCCCCCCTCCATACCCTCCCGTCCATTGTTTGGATTTCAGCCAATAACGAACTTCATCTTATAAGTTTCATATAAAACTAGTTTGGTACCCACCAAATAAAAATTGCGACCGCAAGATCGTTAATATACAAATATATATAATTTTGAACGGACCTCATTTTTGTCATTTCCTTGGTAGGATTGACATTTGAGGAAATTGTTAGAACATCTAGTCATGGGTACAACCTCAATAGCACATTTCTCTTAAGGGATGTCAGCTAAAACCCATGAAACTTAAGTAAAATGGAATAGTTGTTTTATTTGTAACGAATTTAACATCAGTTGATGTTAAACAACCTAATCTTCCTCCGTCATATAGGAAAAAAGTCCGTCACGCAGGGGCTGCGTAAACTAAGCAGATTTCCCATGTGAAGTTTAGCAATAGAGAAACCTGCATACTGGTAACTCAATACCACCGTGATTAAATACAAACGGTAATGAGAAATCTTTCAGTTAAATAAAATAAATTCCCAACTGAAACGGCTTCTGAATTGTAAGAATAATTTATATTTTAATAACTCAAATTTTAGTAGTCCAAGAACTAAAGAAGGGGGGGGGGCGGATGAACAGAACGTATTTGCATAAATCTCACAAAGTAAGGAAGGTAAGGTAAGGTTAGAAACGACAGGTTAGGTTAGAAGCTTCCGCCAGAGCCAAGCACGGCCGAACTAACCCGACCACAGACTTCATAAAAATACAAATATCTCGGTTAGTATTCAAGTTAGAGAATAAGTGTATATAACAATATTTATCGTAAATTTAATTTGCAATAAGATTGAATCTATACAATTTTTCGGTCCGACGTATAGTAACGGAGATATTTCGAATTTTCGAAAATCCTCCCCTCTAAACCCCCCCTCCCACTGGTCCGATTTCAGCCGTTAACGAACTTGATCTTTTTTTTTTACATAAAACGACTAAATATCGAGTTTGGTAACGATCAAACAAAAATTGCGACCGCTAGAGCGGTAACAGACAAATATATAGATAGATATACAGTTTTGAACGGACCTCATTTTCGTCATCTCCTGGGTAGGGTCGATGGACATTTGAAGAAAAATTTCGAAAATTCCGTCATGAGTACAACCTCAATAGCTGATTTCCCTTAAGGGAAATCTGTTAATACTTAGGCTTCAAATGAAGTGCTTTCCAATATAACAGCTTATTGTTAATATGACGAGAATAGGACATTAACGGATTAAATTTCAAGTTTGGTAACGCTCAAAAAAAAAAATTGCATTAACAGACATCGCGTCATGAGTACAACCTCAATAGCTGATTTGTCTTAAACGAAATGTGCCAATATACAGAAAGAACAAACATTTTTCAAAATGGCGAATGTCAAGGATTATTCATATCTAATCGCTGTTTGGTTTATTAGTCAGTATTTGAGTCAATGTACGACAATGTGTTTTCGCAGAATTGTGTAACCTTATTTAAATCATTGCCAAGATCATGATATCAGATTACGTACACAACTGTAGTATTGCACATAAAACTCATTCATTCGTTTAAGATTAGACATACGTTTCACTGTCCCTAAACGAATTCAAGGATTTTTAGATCGGGCTCTAGAACATCTGAAATGACAAATTCTTCTGAGGTCTATCAAGTCCTTGAAACGAATAATATATCTCAAAAGGTTTAAATACTCTTTAACTTCCATATATGTTCAATATATTGAATTTATCCCTCTCGCTCAATCGCCCTGTCATTTTTGGCGCCAAATTCAAATTTAATGTAGTATCCCATAAGTATATTTATTTCTTACTTCTAACAAACGAGGTTAGGAAACACGAAAATCCCAAAAAATCTGAAACTTTGTGTGCAATTAGAGTAGCTCTTCCGTTGCACTAAACTATTTTTGAACTTACGGAACCTTGATTAGGAAGGGCTAAAATCAACTCTTGAAAAAAAAAATTGGTTTTAGCAGATTTCAGAAAAAATGAAACTGAGAAATCAGTTATTGTGGCTTACTCATGACCCGGTTTTCAAAAAATGTCTCCAAACGTCCATCGACCCGACCTAGTAAATAATATATATATATATATATATAAAATTTCAAAATTATATATATGTCTGTTACCGCTGTAGCGGTCGCAATTTTGCTTTAATCGATACCAAATTCAATATCTAATCGTTTTATGTAAAAAGGAAAGAAGTACGTTAATGGCTGAAATCCGACTAGTGGGAGAGGGGGGGTTTAGAGGGGAGAAATTTCGAAAATTCTTAATATCTTCGGTATATTGTTATCGAAAATTTGTATAAAACCAATCTTATTGGAAATGTAATTTTCTATAAATCTTATTATGCATGTTTTTTCACTATCTCCATTATTAACCGAGATATTTACATTTTTTTAGTTTTCGGGCTTTGGTAAACCCCCATCCTTCCTACTCATGCCATATCAACAATAAGGTGTTATATTATGAAGAGCATTATTTGAAGCTTAAATACCACATTTTGTTCTCATTGAAATTTAACTTTTTAAAATAAATGCAAATACTTGGCATACGTGGAAAATCTACTTAGTTTCCGCAGCCCCAGCGTGACGGATTTTTTAAGTTTCTAAGCGATTATTGTTAAAACGATAATATTATTATTATTTATTAACGTCCACTTTTTGCAACTTAGGCTAATTGGGACGGGTTATCTACAGGTCGCCACCCTTTTCAAGCCAGGGTGGGATTTTAGAATGTTTTTTAATGAATTTCGTCACTAAATAATTTCCTTTGCCCAGGAAAGTATCGAACTCGCCACTCTAGGTTTACCATGTGAGATAAAGATCAACGCTTTAACTCGCATGGCTAACCTGAGCCCCAAAACGGTAATAGAACCTACATTTCCTACGTGCGATACGTATTTGCATCTATCTCAAAACGTAAAAGAGAACAATATTTGGTATTTAGTCTTCAAATAATCTGCTTCATTATATAACAGCTTTTAGTTAATATGTTATGCGTAGGGGCGGGGGTTTACTGAAGACCGAAAACTAAAAAAATGCAAAGAACTCGGTTAATGTCAAGACAGTGAAAAAACGTACATAAAAACATTTATAGAACTTTACATTTGCAATAGGATTGGTTTTATACAGTTTGTCGATCCGACAAGTAATAACGGAGATATTAAGAATTTTCGAAATTCCCCACGTAACCCCCTTCCCTCTTCCTACCGGTCGGATTTGAGCCAATAACGAACTTGATTTTTAATTTTGCAAGATACGCAATTATAAAGAGTTTTGTAACGATAAAAGATAAATTGAGACCGCTAGAATGGTAACAGAGAAATATATATAATTTTGAGCGCATCTCATTTGCGTCATCTACTATGAAGGATTGTTGGACATTTGTGGAAATGTTTCGAAAATTGCGTCATAAGTCAATAGCGTCAATAGCATATTTCGCTTATGTCAATACGAATTACTGCATCTTTCTGAATTGCCCCCACCTCTTTACATGCAATTGCACGGCCGCCCAGTTCCTTTCCTGGTTTGCAGAGGCGGGATTATTGAAATTGCATTTAAAGCTGACGTCATAGAGCCGCTTGTGAAACAATAGACACATTGCGAAACATCTAATAAATATTCGCGGTGGAGATAATTTTCAGTTATGGTGGTGAAATTAATACAGGATAGGAATAAATCTCGCGTGGCCTATGTACACAGTCTAGACTGGCTTTGTGCAGCAAAGCTTGTGCAATCTGCCTCGGAGGCGATAAATAGTTTGGGTGCATGTGCATATAGTTAACGCGAATAGATACGATGCCTTATCGTGGACTTTCTTAAGGGCTACGCCTTTTGCAGACCGTTTAGTTAATTAGACAATAAAATAGCATATTTACGATTATGAAGTGAAAGTTCTTACTTGCATAACGGGCAGACTTAACTAATGCATGCACTTGCAACAGCCTCGGGAGAATGCAGTTCCTGTGATAAATCATGACGAAGTCGGGAGGTGGGGGTAAAAAATATGCCTAGCAATTAGCAGGCTACCCTTAAAGAAATATTTAAGTGAAAGTTCGTTTATAGGTGGAATTTCGTCAAGCAGGGGCTGCGTTAGCTAAGCAGATTTTCCATATGCATATATCCTCCATTTATTTGTAAAAAACCGATTAGTAGAAAAAGGGGAGGGGAAAGGTTACTGAATGCTGAAAACAAGATCAACATGTACGAATAACTCTCTTAGTACTTGAGTTACGAGAAAATCCATAGTACAACAATTGTAGAACATGAATTGTTTAATAATGTTGTTTCTATAACATTATGCGATCCGACTCATAAAAACGGAGATATTTTGAATTTTCGAATTCCCACATCTCCAGACACCCATTACTCCTCCCCAGACTTCTTCCAATACGATCTTTAGTGTTGGCTGAAACGGTTAAATTGTTAGTTATGGAGTATGGTATAGATAAAATAATCATTTTCGAGTAAGGAACGAAAACTCTTAATATATCACGTCATCATAACATTTTGAATGTATCTCACAAAGTAAAAGTTCTCGCCGAGCTATGTCTGTAATTTTTATTACATCGTGCTCAAAAAACATTCATATTATTGATTATTGTCAGGTTAATTCAATTTACTAACATAGATTAGTAAGTGTTATTATTGTAGGTAATTTTTATGTTCCCATTATTTCTAGATTTTAAAATATATATTTTTTGCAATAAAATGTTTATTGTTACAGGTAAGTCGCAATGGCTGTCTGCATGTTACTGTTAATATGTAAGTACACTCTCATATGGGCGTCAGTCAGCTGCTGAGTTAGTTAGCGATTTTCCAAACATCTCTCTCTCTCTCTCTCTCTCTCTCTCTCTCTCTCTCTCTCTCTCTCTCTCTCTCTCTCTCTCTCTCTCTCTCTCTCTCTCTCTCTCTCTCTCTCTCTCTCTCTCTCTCTCTCTCTCTCTCTCTCTATATATATATATATATATATATATATATATATATATATATATATATATATATCTCTCTCTCTCTATTTTCTCTCACTCTCTTTCCCCCTCTCTCTCTCTCCTTATTCTCTCTCTCTATTTTATTTTTATTTTTTTTAAATTAGTAAAATTAAAAGCATAGTATTGTATAATATTATCTTCAGTTTATCGAGAGGCATTGCTGTATAGTGCTTGGATCAATTCTGATTACTCGAAAAGTATTAAACATATAAATAATTAAGAAATAGAGTTATATCTCATTGATAATTGAGAATGTCTACTTGGGATTTTTTTTGCAAATTTCCCTAAGAGGAAATAATCTATTGAGGTTGTACTCAGGCCGTCATTTTCGAAAAACTTCCTCAAATGTCCATGGACCCTACCCAAGAGATGACGAAAACGAGGCCCGTTCAAAACTAAATTTATTTATGTCTGTTGACACTCTAGCGTTCGCAATTTGTCTCTGATCGTTACCAAACATGATATTTAATCGTTTCATTTAAAAAGAAAGATCAAGTTCGTTAATGGCTGAAATCGGACCAAAGAGAGGGGGTTTAGAGAAGGATTTCCAAAAAAATTAAAAGTATGGATTCGAAACCATGACTCTAGGTTTACCATATTTGTTAGTACCAATGCCTTGAATCACATGGCTAGCCTGAGCTCCTAAGGGAATCAATTTTGTCACAATAAGAAAATATGATTTCAACATTTCTATTCAATACTTGTCTGTTAAGCCAATTGTGATATACCTCTGAAATTATAGTTTGTTCTATTTATGAATCTGGTTACACTGAGCTAATAATAAATGGGCTCGTAATAGGAGGTTGCCTTTCACTCGCATTTGAATAAACATCTCTAAATAGGGCATTGTCTTGCCTGAATGGGCTCATCTGAGGGAGGTAATGTTCTGGGGAGTGTCTCGATTTGGAAGGAAGGGTCGATAGAAAGGACTTGCTTGGAGGTTGCTCTTCACCATTATTGCTAGAATTAACTGGGTGATACATCATCCACAGGGGGGATGTGGGGAGTAAAATGGAACAGATGAGGGAGGGCGTGCTTAGTGAACTTCAAAAGAAAATGTATTACCATTCTCTGGATTTTTCGAAAATTACATCTTTGGCCAATCTGTCCATGAAAACACGTTACGGAGTCAAGTAGTCAACGTGCGAACTTAGTTGGAAGTCAGTTGTGCCTTATCCAAATAAAAAAATTCCGTTACGCAGGTGTTGCGTAAACTAAGCAATTTCTGACGTGAAGCTTCAGAATCTGATGTGAAGCATCTACATAATTGTAACACTTAACACCACCGTGAATATTAAGTGAACAAATACAAATGATAATGAGAAATCATTCAGTCAATTTACATTTTAATGATGTCCACAAGGGAAAGCGACTGAATTGTAAACAAACAGGACAGACAACCTTTTAAAGCTGAATAGATTCATAGAAACATTCTTGGCCGGAAAGAGAAACAATAACTGACATATATATGAGTATAATATATTAATTTATTTGAATACCATTTACTATATCTTGTACTGTAATTCAAATTGAGTCAGAATGATCCTCAAACCGAATTTGCATGTATATCATTTAGAAAATATTTTTTCAACACAATATTTGGATTACAGATTGAAATAAGACGATTCATGATATGTTGGCTTTTCTTAGCAAGCGAGTAAAACGAAGAAGTGTTTGCTGGTCTAAAAATTAAAAAGAAAATGCACATATCTCAGTTAATACTTGATTTATATGAAGAATTACTATGAGCGAGACAGTAAAATGTTATAGAACCATCCTAGTTGACCTACTGATGGTCTACAATTGAAGGGTTTGCTGCAAAAAGGAGGTAGCTCCAATTTTTCCAGTTTTTGGGAAACTAAAAAAAACCTTTAAAAAATTCAAATTTTAAGTTATGTAAAAATATTGTTGTTGCTTACTTTCAATTATGATGTTTACATATTAGAACAGTATTTTCATTCAAAAAATATCATCCATATGTTGGTGGTACGTGGATAATCCTTGGAGCTACCTCTTTTTTGCCCAAAAGAATGGAATAAGAGGAATTTAGGAATATGTTATGTCTTGGAAAAAGGTGTAAAAATAAATAGAATGTACTATTATTATGTATTTTTTATTCAAAGAAAACTAAAAATAAAGTACAGCAAAATTATTGGTTGTTCAAACAGAAAATAACATCATTATAAAATACGAAAATAACATCATTATAACGAAAATAACATCATAACGGTTGAAAGCTGCATCCTTTTGGGGCCAAATAAAAGAGTTTTTTTTTTGGCACATGAAAGTGTTTATAACTCCCAACAACTATGGGATGGAGCTACCTCCTTTTTGCAGCAAACCCTTCAATTGTTGTTACGCATTTTTTCGTAACTCAAAATTCAGCAAGTGCTCTCTTGTTTTCAGACATCAGTCCCAGCCTTCTACTCATCCGATTTTTGACAAGTCAAATGAGAATAGGTGGTGATATAATGTCACAACTTTCCATGACGGACATTCATTCGGGCTCAGTGTCCACAGGAGCCGGGGCGTCCGTATTCCTGGACTGGGATATAGGGTTGGGATCGATGGGATACTGCTAGGGGTTGTTGGGGTGCTCTACCCTTGTAGCTGGTATTATTGAAATGATCCTTCATCCCCCTCTAAGGGAAATATGAGGCTAAATGTACTGCCTTCTTTATTAGGGGAGGAGGAGTCGCTCACTGAATTATATTGATCAAAATGTCTTATCCTACTCGGATTTTTTTTATGGGGAGGAGGGTTTGATTACCGTATGTTCCTTAAATCTAAAAAGGTCCGTCACGCAGGATCTCAGTAAACTAAGGACATTTCCCTAGACTGGTGGTCTCATCTCACCACATATTCTACATTTCTATGTAAAGAAAAACATGAAGGGGAGGTGTACTGAAGGCTGGAAACAAGAAAGTACGAATAAATCACTTCATACTTACGTCAAGAGAAAATACATAGAACAACAATTGCAGAGCATCAATAGTTTAACATGATTAGTTCGATAACATTTTTCGAACCGACTCATAGTGGAAATATTTTGAACTTTTGATTTCCCCTATCTCCTACTATTCCTTCCCCGATTTCAGGCAATAACAAATACTATTTTTAGTGTTGACTGAATCGGTTAAATTTGGAGTACGGCATATATATATATATATGAACATTTTCCAGTGAAACACGAAAACTCTTAATTCATCACGTCATCAAAACATATTTGCATTTATCTCAGAAAATAAAAGTGCAATGAAAACCATGTCTGTTATTTAAGCTTCAAATGGTTAAATGAAGTGGTTGATATAAGAGCTATTGCTTATATGACATGAGTAGAAGTTTACTGAAAGCAGAAAACTAAAATATTCATATATCTCGTTTAATATTCAAGATAGAGAAGAAATATGTATATGACAATAGTTATAGGAACTTAAATTTACAATAGGAATTAGTTTATAAAATTGTTCGAACCAACTTATGATAACGAAGATTTTTTAACAAAAAATGTTTTAAAAACAAATTACTTAAATTAATTTTAAAATTACTCACTCTAAACACCCCTCCCTCTGTCCGATTTTAGCCGTTAACAACAAACATTGTGACCACTAGAGCGGTAACAAACAAATATATATATAATTCTGAACAGACCTCATTTTCATCTTTTTTTTTTTTTTTTTAATTTTTACGGTAAACAGTCTGTCTTTCTCCCGAGATGCCGGACGGTAGAGGAACCAATTGATCAGGATCAATAAAAATGGAAATCTGGTAAAAACGCCTAATATAACTCCTGTACTCTCTAAGTACTTTTATATGTGTAGTATTTCCTAATATATTAGTAGACATACAAATATTTCTTTCAGCAGACAGATAGTTCTTTCTTCAATAACTGTGCTTTTTGATGGAATCTGTTAAAATCCATTCCGTCTTAACAATGGAAGATTTGAAGCAATTCATGTGATATGTTGGCCACCTTTTTTTTTTGGTTGAATTAAAAACCCGAGCCAGAATTATAAATTTAAAAAAAACAAATAAAAAACAGTATCCATTAACAAGGTTGTTGTCAATAATATGTTGGAATCATTATTTTTAAACACTCGTGTAAAGTTGTCCCTTTATAACATTTGCTGGAGACGTGTTGTAAATAATTTAATTTGGTTTAATGAGGTCTGTTTCAACTGAATGAATATTATTGGTGTATTAACATAGAGTAATATTTAATGTCGATACCATATACCTGAAACAAAATAATTAATTTTCTTGTGTGACTTATTTTATAATTATATTGTAAATAGATATTTATTAATATTAATGTAGCTCTGCTCCCATAGAATCAATACTCAGACCAACAGGTGATATAGATGAATGAGCCCTCTTTTTAGCAGAATTCCCTTATGGAAAATCAGCAGTCGTACTCATGACGCGATTTTCGAAACATTTCTTCAAATGTCCATCTACGTTATCCTGGAGATGACGAAAATTACGTTCATTCAAAACTATATATATATATATATATATATATATATATATATATATATATGTGTGTGTGTGTGTGTGTGTGTGTGTCTCTTAACGCTCTAGCCGTTGCAATTTCTGTTTAATGGGTACCAAACTTGGTCTTTAATCGTTTTATGGACAAAAAAAAAAAATCAAGTTCGCTGATGCCTGAAATCGGAACAGTGGGAGGGCTGGGGGTGTTTAGAGGGGGGAATTTGTAATATTCGAAATATCTTCATTACTATATGTCGGATCGAAAAATGGTATTGAATCAATCTTATTGCAAATGTAATGCTAGATAAATGTTGTTATGTACGTTTTTGCTCTATCTTTATTATTAACCGGGATATTTGCATTTTTTAGTTTTCGGTCTTCAGTAATCCCCCAACCCTACTCATGCCATACTGACTGTAAGGTGTTTTATTATAAATCACATTATTTGAAGCCTAAATAGCAAATATTGTTCTCATTGAACTTTTACGTTTTAAGGTAAATGCAAATACGTGGCGGCAGCCGTGCGTGGCTGACTAATTGTAATTTTAAAACATAAAAGAAAACTTTGATAAACTAACTTGTGTTTTCACATTCAACATTCCATATTGTCGTAAAATCGGTTTTTCTGACAGCTGTGATAAGATATCAGCTGGTTTGCTTGTTGTATGTTTCATAATGTTTTAGGTCCGAAACTACTAGGTTATCATCGCCCGATAATATCTATAACTCTCGTTTTGAATAAGTACCTGAATTTTTTGAGGAAATTGTGTTTATCTAAGTTGTATCTTCATTCATAATTTAACCTACACCTTAAATTTCATTTATTTAATCTGGCAATTCTTACATATATTTTTTGTTAATTATAATATTTTTTTAGCAGATCTCCCTTAAGGGAAATCAGCTAATGAGATCGTACTCATGACGCGAGTTTTGAAAAATTTCCTCAAATATCCATCGATCCCCCCAGTAGATGACGAAAATGAGTTCCGATCAAAATTATCTATCTATATATATATATATATATATATATATATATATATATATGTCTGTTAACGCTCTAGCGGTCGCAATTTTTTGTTTGATCGTTACCAAACTTCATATTTATGCGTTTTATGTGAAAAGAAAGGTCAAGTTCCTTAATGGCTGAAATCAGACCAGTGGGAGTGGGGAGTTTTGAAAATTCGAAATATCTCCGTTATTATGCGTCAGATCCAAACATTGTATGGATCAATCTTATTGGACATTAAATTTGCTATAAATATTGTTCTATACATTTATTCTGTATCTTGAATATTAACCGAGATATTTGCATTTGTACTGTGTGTATGGTCGTGGTATGTTCGGGACTATCCGCCCTCCTGAGAGCTAGAGCGCCCTTTTCCGTAACTATTCGTCCCTTGTGAATAGGTTTAGAGATCCCTTCCTACTACTGTTATTATTATGCAGATATGTTTATTGTAAAACATCACGAGGGAAATCTGCTTAGTTTAGGTAGCTCCTGCGTGACGGACTTTTTGGTCTGCTTGTACAATGTTATTAACGTTCCGTCAGACCGTTGCATCATTTCGCTGATGCAGCTGATTAAAAACGAAATGGCTTGATTCATTCATGACTTAAGTACTGACCGAACTTCCGGTTGTCGCTTTTTCGTCGTGACCAGACAATCAATATCAGCCATGATACTTCCATTAAATCGTCTGGATGACGCAGTCGTGCGACAACGTTACAAACGAGGCTAAATCCAGATTGCCGGACTGTCCATAAAACCTTTGTTATTTCATCATAGTAGAAGTATGATCAGAAGCAATCTTTAATCTTTCGGATTTGTTATTTTGCACCATTTTTTTGGGAGGGTTTCCTTCAAGAAATCACCTATTGAGGTGATTGATATAACGCGAATTTCGACCAATTTCTTCATATATCCATCGATCCTACCCAGGAGATGACGAAAATGAAGACCGGTCAAAAAATACATATAGAATATATGTATATATATATATATATATATATATATATATATATATATATACATACATATATATATATATATATTTGTTTGTTAACGCTCTAGCGGTCACAATTTTTGTTTAATATGTACCAAACTCGAGATTTAAATATTTATGTAAAACTGAAGATCAAATTCGTTAATGGCTGAAATCCGACAAATTTGAAAACTCTAATATTATGCGTCGGATCGGGTAGAACCAATCTTATTGCGAATGCAGTTTCTACAAATATTGTTGTGCACATGTATTCCCTATATGGAATTATTAACCTATATATTTCCGTAGTTTAGTTTTCAGTCATGATTAAACCCCCACTTACTAATGTCAAATTATCAATACCTGTTATATCATGAACCACTGTATTGCATGGTTCAAAACCAAACATGTTTTTCATTGAACTTTTACTTTGTGAGATGTATGGGAAACTTATGATAAAGTCAGAACTTAAAATATTATACAACCAATCTTGTTAAAGTATTAACTATCTGCAATTGTTGTTCTATGCATTTTTAGGTAACTCAAATAGTAAGCGAGTTATTCATACTTTCTTGTTTTCTGGCTTCAGTAACTCCTCCCCCTTCCCTTAAATTCATCGGTATTTTTTTACATATACATAGAGAATATGTGGTAAGATGAGATAGAAAGCTTGTTATACCGTTACGTGGCAAATCTGCTTAGTTTACGCCACTACGGAAATTTACCTTACAACTACTTCCTTAGGTGGCTCAACAAATTCTTACTGTCACAAAATTAAGGAAGCTAAGACAAACATTTGCTCATGTGACAATTAAACTGAGCAAACATACATCTAATACTCAGAAAAGCTAGAAGAAGTCTGTCATCCATGGGCTGCGTAAACTAAGCAGATTTCCTTCGTGAAGTTTTACAGTAGATAAATATAGATAAAAGAACAGTAAATTTGCAATAAGATTGTTTCTATACACCTTTTCCATCCGGTATTTAATATCGGAGACATCTCGAACTTTTGAAATATTGCCCTGTAAACCCCTGCCCTCCCACTGGTCTAATTTCAACCATTAACGAACTTGATCTTTCTTTTTACATAAAACATTTGAATATCCAGATTGGTAACGATTAAACAAAAATGGCGACCGCTAGAGTTTGGTCAATTTTGGTGAAAAAATCTTAGTTTATGGCGATATTTCGAGAATCTTTATTTTCTCTTCTTCAGGGCTGTAAAATTACAGGTACTACTTTATTATATTGCACATTGTTAATAAATTAGAGTGTAATAGGGGGTTATGCTATTATTACTTACCAAGACTAAAGATACTTAAAAACTACTGCACATGACTATTGCACTTTGGACTACTGGTTACAATAACCTCCCTTGGTCTGTTTACACAGCAGGGTCACAGCCTTATGTTTTTTTTATATATATTATATATTGTCTATTGTTTATTGAAATATATTATAATTATTATACTGCAGCTGTTATATTATGTTAGAACTATTGTTATGTATTTTTACAATTATTGTTATATTATATTAACGCTATTTTCATGTTGTATGAAAGGTATTGTGTTATTGTTATGTGTTATTACAATTATTTCTATATTTTGTTAAAGCTATCTTCATGTTGTGTTAAAACTATTATGCTATTGCCACTTATATTATGTTACAACAGTTATTGTTGTGTACCCAATTGTAGGTGATACCGAGGGCTTCCGTTCTCCCAGAGTACTTACTTACCCGTAGCCCAGTCCTCTAGCTAAGCCCTATAAATAGCTGTGGCTCCTTCCTGTCTATCATCTGATGCCACTCCTTGGACCGATGCTAATGCCATGAGATCACTCCGTACAGCCCACATCGCTCAATCAACGGGGCTCTTTGATAATCGTAAAACACATGTTCAAACCGACTTCGACGTCATTCAAACCAAACCTAAAATTTGCCAAGTGCCAGAGTACCAATGACCCCGTAGTTCAGCCTTCAATCACGACTGAATAAGTCAGTTTTCCAGACCTTAATTTTTAGCAGATTTTTCTTGAGGGAAATCAGCTATTGAGGTTCTAGTCTACACACAATTTTAGTAAAATTTACCAAATGTCCATCAATCATGTCCAGGAGTTGACGAATGTAAGATACGTTCAAAACTAATAAATATACAGTTGATAAAGCTCAAGCTGTAAATTTTTTTTATATAACCCATCTTAATTAAATTAAAAACGCCTACAAATGTAGTTTATACATATTTTCTCTATAATGAATATTAACTGAGATACTTGGATTTTTTAGTTTTCATCCTGAAGTAAACCCCCACTCCTACTCATGTCACATAAACAATACTCTGTTATGTAATGAAACACTTTATTTGAAACTTAAATACCAAATATTCTGTTGAAGAGACATTTACTACACGTACTTGTCTCGAAAATGTTTTTAATGATCTATACCGTACTCGAAATTTAACCGTCAGCTCTAAAGATCATATTTTTTTAATGGCTGAAATCGAACCGTGAATAGGGATGGGCTAAAGTGAAATTGGACCTGAAATAGAGAGGGGCGGATATTAGAAAATTCAAAATATCTCCGTTATTATGAGCCAGATCACAAAATGTTATAGAACCAATCTTGTTAAACAATTCATGGTCTACAATTCCCGTCTAAGGATTTTTTCGTAACCCAAATATTGAGCGAGTTATTCGTACTTTCTTGTTTTCATCCTTCAGTACAACCCCCCTCCCCATACTCATCGGTTGTCGATCGAAATGTATAATATATGGTGACATGAGATCACAAGTGTATTATAGCAGGGCATAGGACATATGCTAAGTTTACGCAGCCTCTTGCGTGACGGACGTTTTTTCTTTGTACATACAAGACTAACAAAATATATAGGAATATTTCTAAGTAGTTCTGCCCCAACCTTTATATATCTAAGAGGAAAACACAAAACTCTCAGTTATTTTCTGTAATTCCGAAGGGAATTATGGTTAGAAGCAACCGATGTATGCAATAAGTATTTACGTTTACTTTCTAAGCAGACTTCATCACTTCCAGGAACATTCTTTGAGGAAGGGGAAGTTGGGGAACCAATTCATTTGATTAAAGGTCAAAAAAGGAAAACCTCAAATGATTATTAAAACCATTTTATGTTTCTACTATTTTCGCGTTCATACGAAGAGTCATAATGAAAAAAAAAGTCCGTCACGCAGGAGCTGCGTAAACTAAGCAGATTTCCCATGTGAAGTTTAGTAATAGATAAATATACATACTGGTAACACAACACCGTTAATAAATACAAACGGAAATAAGAAATGTTTCATCCAATTTCAATAACCTGCCGACAGGAAGCGTTAGGTTAGAAATGTAAACAAACGGGTCCCGCCTCACACCGGAAGAAAAACAATTACTGAAATATATCAGAATATAACACATTAATTTTATTGAGAACTATTTAGTATATCTAGTACTGTAATTAATAATGAGTCAGAATAATTGTTATCTCAATCAATAAAATTTTAGTAGTCCAAAACTTTAAGATGCGGGGGGGGGGGTAGTCGCCAGTGCATATTTGTATGTATCTCGTATAATAAAGGTCTCTTGAATACAATTTTTGGTATTTAAACTTGGAATAATGTGATTTATTATGTATCAGAGTATTGTTTACGTAACATGAGTAGAAGTGGCGGTTTGGTGAAAATTGAAAAATGCAAATATCTCGGTTAATATTCAAGATAGAGAATAAATGTATATAACAATATTTATAGTAAATTTAATTTGTAATAAGATTGATTCTGTATAATTTTTCGATCCGACGTATAGTAACGGAGATCTTTTGAATTTTCGAAAATCCTCCCCTCTAAACCCCCCCCCCTCCCACTCGTCCGATTTCAGCCGTTAACGAACTTGATCTTTCTTTTTACATAAAACGCTTAAATATAAAATTTGGTAAGGATTAAACAAAAATTGCGACCGCTAGAGCGGTAACAGACAAATATATATATATATATATATATATATATATATATATATATATATATATATATATATATATATACAGTTTTGAACGGACCTCATTTTCGTCATCTACTAGGTAGGATCGATGGACATTTGAAGAAAAATGTCGAAAATTCCGTCATGAGTACAACCTCAATAGCTGATTTCCCTTAAGGGAAATCTGCTTATATGATACTAAGGGTTAACTAAGGCTAAATAGATGGGATCTTCCACTATGTATGCCAGTCAGAAAAGTCCGTCACGCAGGGGCTGCGTAAACTAAGCAGATATCCCACGTGAAGTTTTACAATAGAGAAATCTGCCTAATAACAACTGTAGTAGTAAGAAACCTCTAAACCTAAAACATTATTTAGGGGGTAATAACCCAGTAGTTTCTAGCCCCAAAAAAAAGTTAACCTAACCTCTAAACACCTATTCACGAGGGACGAATAGTTAAGGAAACGCCCGCCAGAGCTCTCGGCAGAAAGTCCGAACATAGCCTACTGGTGACCACACGAAGAATACAAATGCAAATATCTCGGTTAATATTCAAGATACAGAATAAATGTATAGAACAATATTTATAGTAAATTTAATTTGCAATAAGATTTATTCTATACAATTTTTCGATCGGACGCATAATAACGGAGATATTTTGAATTTTCAAAAATCCCCCCTCTAAACCCCCCCCCTCCCACTTGTCTGATTTCAGCCATTAACAAACTTGATCTTCCTTTTTACATAAAACGATTAAATTCCGAGTTTGGTAACGATCAAACAAAAATTGCGACCGCTAGAGCATTAACAGACAAATATATATATAATTTTGAACGGACCTCATTTTCGTCATCTCCTGGATAGGATCGATGGACATTTGAAGAAATTTTTGGAAACTCGCATCATGAGTACGACCTCAATAGCTGATTTCCCTTAAGGGAAATCTGCTAAAATGGCTTACAAAGTATGGTTGGTCAAGTTAGCTGATTTCGATCGATGTCTAGTAGATGATGAAAATGAGGTCCCTTCAAAATTATATATAATTGTCTGTTAACGCTCTTCCGGTCACAATTTTAGTTTGCTCGTAAAAGTTTTATGTAAAACTAAAGATCAAGTTCGTTATTGACTGAAATCCGACCAGTGGCAAATTAAATTTACTATTAATATTGTAAATACGTTCTGTTGATGCACCCCTCCCCGTGTTTAGTTCTTGGATTAATAAAATTTGAGTGATTGAGGTAAAACTTATTCTGATTTATTATAATTTTCAAGAAAATTTATTAATTAACATATTTGTTATATTATAATATATTTGACTAATTGTTTTTCTGGTGAAGAATATTTCTATCTATCTGTTCAGCTCTCTGAGGTTGGCTGATCTGTTTGTATGCAATTCAGACACTTTCGTTTGTGGAGATTGTTAAAATGTTAATTAACTAAAAGACTTCATCATTTCTATTTGTGCATTTAGAATTCACGGACGTGTTAAGTGTTACCAGTATGTAGATACATTTATTGTAAAACTCCAAGTGGAAATTTGCTTAGTTCAAGTCCCTGCAGAAGGACTTTTTAGTTTTCAGCTATCAGTAAACTTCCACACCTACCCATCTACATTAACATCAAATCAATACATCATGAAATTTCTTATTTCTAATTCAGTAGTTAATCTGATATTCTATTCATGTCAACTTTACTGTGCGATATCATATATTGATAAACTTACTATCTGTATGGATAGATTTTCGACGTGACATTATCCAGAACATCCAGTTTTATAGGCCTTAATTTTTACTTTAGGGGCTCAGGTTAATTTTCTTTTTATTAGCAGATTTCCCTTAAGGGAAATCAGCTATTGAGGTCGTACTCATGACGCGAGTTTCGAAAAATTTCCTAAAATGTCCTTCGATCCTACCCAGGAGATGACGAAAATGAGGTCCGTTCAAAATTATATATATATATATATATATATATATATATATATATATATATATATATATATATATATATATATTTGTCTGTTAACGGTCTAGCGGTCGAAATTTTTGTTTGATCATTACGAAACTCGATATTTAACCGTTTTATGTAAAAATAAATATCAAGTTCGTCAATGGCTGAAATCGGATCAGTGGGAGGGGGGGTTTAGAGGGGAGGATTTTCGAAAATTCGAAATATCTACGTTACTATACGTCGGATCGAAAAATTATATAGAATCAACCTTATTGCAAATTAAATTTACTATAAATAATGTTATATAGATTTATTCTGTATCTTGAATATTAACCGAGATATTTGCATTTTTATGTTTTCAGCTACAGAGATGAGATCGGCTAACTTTGAGTCTAGTCGTGAGTTTCCGTCAAGAGCTAGGTCAGGCCGTTCCTGTAACTGTTTGGCTCTCTATTCTGAAATGTCTCTATTGTAAAACTTCAAGTGGGAAATCTGCTTAGTTTACGCAGCCCCTGCGTGACGGACCTTGCTCCATATTTAACCATTTTGTGTAAGACTATAGATTAAGCTCGTTAAGTACTTGCTCTGTAAAATTGTTGGCCCCTGACGACTTTTGGAGAATTTTCCTTTTCTATGGGAACGTTTACACAGATGTAAAATTGTCATTGTGCTCGTGCATTTATCCATAAATGGGCTCAGATAATGCTTTGGCCTTTTGATCGTCAGAAGCGTAAAGTCATATTCAGACTGTTGACGGGGTGTAAATGCGAGACGTCAGAGCCAGGCCGACGGGCTTTGAGCGTCTCGTTCCCGAACCCACCCTCAATTACCCTGCCACCTTTCATCTCCTCTTTCAATCTCTTTGGGGAACCTTCCTTTGTTCAGGTTAGCTCGAATGTAAGTCCTTCAGGGAGGGGGCGGCGAACACCCCGGCTGAGGGGCCTACACTTCCTGGGGCTGTCTTGACGAAAAGTCTTGTATAAAATCAACTGGATTCAGGACTGTTCGTCAGTCAGTACTCCCGTCTCTCTTTTAAAATTTAGTGTAGTAGTATTGTCATTATGAATTCGTTTTATATAAAAAGAAAGATCTAGTTCGTTAATGGCCGAAATCGGACCATTGAGAGGGAGGAATTACAAAAATTTGAAATATCTTCGTCATTTCAAGTCGGATCGAAAAATTTTATAGAATCAATCTTATTGCAAATGTAATTACCTATTCATGTTGTTATATACATATTATCTCTATATTGAATATTAACTGTGATATTTCCATATTTTAGTGTTCGGCCATTAGTAAACCCCTTCTCCCTCACGTCATAAGCTGTTATATCATGATCCACTTAATTCTAAGGTTAAATACCAAATATTTTTTTCAAGAGACCTTTATTATGCGTTGTGAATGCAAATTCGTTCGGTGGTGACTTCATTAATCAAGGTTTTACGTTCTTGGTACGAAAATGATTATTTGATCTATATCATACTGGGTATTTAACCTTTTCAGCGAACACTAAAGATCATATTTGTTACTATCGGGTATATTTGACAATTCAAAATATTTTCGTTATTATGAATGAGGTCGTAAAATTTATAGAATCAATCTTATAAAAATATTGATTTTATCATAACTCATTTATTAAGCGAGCGATTCACGCTTTCTTGTTTTCTGCTTTCTGTGGTTATAGAGAATAAGTGGTGATAGGAGATCACTTGTGTGTCATACGAGCACGTGAAAAATCTGCTTAGTTTACGGAGCTTGACTTTTTTGTACCTGTGTGTATGTATGTATATATATATATATATATATATATATATATATATATATAAACATATACATACATACACACAGGATATATATACACCCACACTTACACTTACACAACTTGACTCTTACTGCTTAGCGGTCACAATTTTAGCAGATTTCCCTTAAGGGAAATCAGCTATTGAGGTCGCTCACGATGCGAATTCGAAACTTTTCTTCAAATGTCCATCGATTCCACTTGGAGATGACGAAAATGAGGTACGTTCAAAACTGTGTATATATATATGTGTGTGTGTATATATATATATATATATATATATATTATTTGATTTGTCTACCGCTCTAGTTATTTTTGTTTGATCGTTACCAAAATCGATAGTCGTTTTATGTAAAACTAAAGATCAAGTTCGTTAACGGCTGAAATCGGTCCAGTGGGAGGGGGGGGGGTTTAGAGGGGAGGATTTTCGAAAAATCAAAATATCTCCGTTACTATACGTCGGATCAAAAAATTGTACAGAATCAATCTTATTGCAAATTAAATTTACTATAAATATTGATATACACATTTATTCCCTTTCTTGAATATTAACCGAGATATTTGCATTTTTATGAAATTTGGGCCGATACCGGATTTTTGAATTTCCCGCGAAAAGCTAGTTCGGCCCTTTGCCGTAACCGTTCGGCTCTTCTATGGAGATTTCTCTATTGTATAACTCCACGTGGGAAATCTGCTTAGTTTACGCAGCCCCTGCGTGACGGACTTTTTGTATTATCGTTACTAAACTCA